>WHVE01001280.1:0-20059 GCA_015178995.1 Trichophaea hybrida
GGTGCGTAAGCCCCCACCAGGCATCCCTAAGGTTATCCTGCTTTTGATGACGTTGCTGACGCACATATCGGACCATTACTTCGTATTAGTTATCTTTCTTCGTATTGAGTGGAATAGTGATCAATGATTTAATGAGCTGCCAACCCATACATTGCCACGTACCTAGCGTCATCGGGTCTTATCCGTATTCCCCGAAGGGGGTGCCCTCTGTCAGTTATCGCGTTTGCAAACGCGGCAGAGCTGGGTTTCGACAGTCTAGATCCGAGCACTGATCTTTTAGGTAGAGTTAACTACCGGGGCGCAGTTAGCTTATCTCCTTTGCTTATTCTAGCTCTAGGGATAGCAAAGTCCCGCATACTAAGATAATATCGCTCGTCCAACCATTTCCATGAGGCTAAGCACGGGTATGGTTTGTCCAGTATTAGCATGATAACGAAGATAACACTGGTCTGATCCGTAACGCACAGCTGACCCGAAAGTCCTGCTAGGCAGTTACGTTGCTTCGGCAGTATGGTTGGTGTGTCCCATGCCTTGGCCAGTACTATGGGGACCTCCCATAATTACTGTCTGATCGAGTGTGCGTACTGTCTCCACAATGGGTAGCTACCCTTATGCTGAGACATAGTATGGTAGCGTAGACTATTACGGGGATTTCACCCGGCTATGTTGAGCCGTCTGCTAACTCATCAGTAGACATCCTCAGGGGTGTATTCTTTTAACCACTTGTTCAACTTTGAACAGCGGCAAGCCTGGGAGACTAAGCCTGACGTACTTCATACGCATGCTAAGGGGAAACCCCTAACACCGACATCAGCCAGGATCCTGATATTCAAGTCCTTGAAATATCAACCCCCTCAATTGCACCAATCACATTCTTCAATATTTACAATGAACATGAAGGCGTATCTAATCTCTACACCATTCCAAGAAGCTTCACCAAAATCCCATTGCCTGAACGATGCATTATTGCTGGTGATATGAATGCCCATCATACATGGTGGAATTCACAAATCAAAACACCCAAACGCGCCGACGAACTTGTTCAGATCATGGAAACCAATAACTTTTCCCTCCTCAATGAACCAGACACCCCAACATACTACTACCGAAATGGCAAGGAACCTCTATTATCGACCTAGCCTTTACGTCACAAGCCATCCATGACTCGGTTACAAATTGGGCTGTGGATGACAATGCATCAACTGGTTCAGACCATGCAACAATACGTTTTGATATCTTGGCAGAATCTGAACTTGTTACCACTGACTCCAACACGATAAGATACAACTGGAATAAGACAGATTGGGATTTATTCTCAAAAACTGTCAATACACTCTCCCATGCCTCACGAATGGTCTGGCAATACCTCCATGAACAACCAACTGAATCAAACCTTGACAAATCAGCCGAACTACTCCGAGATATGATTCTTGATGCAGTCAAGGAATCTACCCCAGTTCTCCAGCTTACAACACATTCAAAACGCTGGTGGACACCCCAACTCAAAATCTCCCGAACACAAATGAACCGTGCCCAGAAGCAGTGGAAGAAAACCCGCTTGAAAGTGATCACATCAAATTCAAAGCTGTTCGAAACCAATATTTCCGGGATATCCGCACCTCCAAGACAACAATGTGGATTGAATTTTTAGCAAATGCACAAGGCACAGAGATATTACCGCCCTCCGGTATACCAAACCCAGGAAAACCCAGCGGACACCACCCCTGTCATTCTCCAACACAACAGCTGTGACTTTTGAAGAAAAGGCAGTATATTCCGTTCTACCATGATCCCACCCCCACCAGTAGCACCTCCCCAACTGATATCACCAATCGACCAACCCTGCCATGGGTTACATTTACCCCAACAGAAATCAAACAAGCAATTTTTACCTCTGCACCACGTAAAGCCCCTGGACCCGATGGGCTTCCCTTTTACTGCTCCGGCAAGCATACCTAGCAGCCACCGAACAATTCAACAGTCTCTTTGCTATACTTGGAACCACTGGATATCACCCTACCTGTTGGCGACAAGCAACGACTGTGATTATACCCAAACCTGGAAAACCTGACTATTCAATACCTAAGGCCTACCGACCTGTTGCCCTTCTCAATTGCCTTGGGAAGATCCTTGAAAAGTTGATGGCAAACCGAATTGCATATATGGCTGAAAAATACAACCTGCTACACAAAGATCAAATAGGAGGACGAAGACAACGTTCTGCTATAGATGCTGCAATGGCACTCACACATGAAATTGAACAAGGAAAGCATGCAAAGGAAATCACTACTGCTCTCTTTATGGATGTAAGTGGTGCATTCGACAATGTATCCAAGGACCGTCTCCTCCAAACTCTACGACAACTGGGCTACCCAACCGCAATTCAATTTTGGGTGGACCACTTTTTATCCAACCGAACAACAGCACTGGCATTGATGGACGAAAGGAAGACCTCAGCCCAGTCCGGACAGGAATTCCTCAGGGATCGCCTGCATCCCCAATTCTCTTCCTCCTCTATCTCAGTCCTCTCTTCTACGAACTCACAACCCATTACCCCAGCTCCTGGACTCCAAGCTACATTGACGACGTTGCAATTGTTGTTCGAAGCAAATCAAAAGCCTATAATGCAAGATGCCTTGAGGCTGCTGCACGGACAGCTTTCAAATGGGCAGAAAACAATGCGGTACGATTTGATGACTCAAAGTCAGAGATGATGCACTTCCACAATAAACGAAACGGTGATACCACGATGACGAAAAGATTACCCTACCAATGGCACTACCATTTCCCCGGCACAAAGGCGTTGGCCCAGATGTGGTAAGGTGGATTGGTATTTGGTTTGACAGAAAAATCAACTTCAAACACCATGATATGCTGAAAGCCGCAAGTGGCAAAAGAGCCCTTGGAGCCCTCAAATCACTAGCCAATACAGAATCAGGACTAACCCCCAGTGCAGTCCGCCAATATACAATGCATGTGTTGTCCCTGTTTGCGACTTTGGAGCAGAAGTTTGGTGGATGGGGCAAGCAGCATATCAACAGAAATTTGAAACAGTTCAAAATATGGCCCTTCGGTGTATCCTTGGAGCCTTCCGCACATCACCAACAATAGCCCTACACAATGAATCAGCCCTGCCACCAGTAGCTGTACGACTTAATCACATGCGAAGAAATATGCAATTCGAATACTTACATTTCCCGAAATGCACCCAATCCGACAACGTTGTCCATGACTTTCCCTCCATTTCATGAAACCCCAGAGTCTAGTAATACAACTGGGCCCTGGATTTCATGGGACAGTATGCAACAAATAACGCAAATTTGAAACACGTCTTATCCAAACCTTATCGACCTCAGTCCATGGATTTCCAACAGCTCGGAGATTGAAACCTACTCAACCACAGCCTGTCCACCATGGATTGAAAGCAGAGTCAAAACACAAATTAATCCCCATCAAAAGAAGAGGAGCCAAAGCCACATGAAGCACAGTATGCAATGTTGAAACAAGATGACCGCAATATTGTTTGTTATACAGATGGATCAATGTTGAACGAAAATATTGGGGCAGGAACTGTAGTGGATATGACTGGAGAAGAAGTCATCGAAGCGACCTACCCAATGGGCCATCAACAGGAAGTTTATGACGCCGAATTACTTGGTATTCTTAAGCTGCACAGAAATGCTTTCAGATTTGTCAACGTAATAACATCACCAAAAGACATATATGGATTTTCACAGACAATCAAGCTGCCATACGACGTCTCAATACCTTCAAACCCGCCCCTGGACAGTCCACTGCCCTGGCACTCTCCAATATCGCCAATAACCTCCATGCACTCAAAACTACGATCACAGTACAATGGGTTCCTGGCCATACAGATGTACCTGGAAATGAGCTTGCTGATAAGTTGGCCAAAAAGTCCACTCTTGAAAAACCACCTACCTACTATAATACCTCCTTATCTTACCTCAAGCGGGTAACCCGAGTGGCAAAAATGCAGGAATGGGGGATTGGTGGATGAGGCATCCAACAAAAGGAAAGAACTATATTGGAACGTTCCGTACTAAACCAGACAATATTTTCACAAGTGGCAACCATCAGTTTGCATCCACCGTCACCCAACTACGAACCGGACATGGATACTTCCGCAGTTTGTAATACAAAATTCCCACTAATTCTGTTGACTCCCCTCACTGCCCATGTCGCTATGGAGGTTCCCAGTCACCAGAACATCTTCTTCTAAAATGCCCCTATACCAACGCGAACGACAAACGATGCGGAAGGAGATTGGAGTGGTACACCCTCGATATCTCTGGAAGCATCTTCTTTATACAGATAAAGCAATGCAACCTTTGAAACATTTTCTGCATGACACACATATAGCTACTCGAAGATGGTACCTGGGCGAATTCCGTAATGCTGCACACCTTGGGCAGGGTAACATCCGAATTGCAGGCCAGGGAACTGTCAACGATATGGTGGAGGAACATCAGAGTGAGCGTGGAGGAGAGGATGGAGAAGATGACGATGATGAGGAAGGGGAAGCGGAGAGTTGAAAGGAGGAGTAATTGAGAATGGGGAAGGGAGGGGGAGGGTAAACTCCAGGGGGAGAACCCGCATGATATGCAAGACCAAGCCGAATGAGACTGACCGATATTTTACTATTGTATGAAGCGTGTTACAGACCGCTATGATTTATTGAAAATTTCTTTGTAACTAGAGCAGGGGTGACAGGAGATTGCGGAGCGGTGCTACCTAGCCAGGGGTTTTTCGTTTTTCCTTTGTTCGGTTTCATTTGTTGTTCTTGTTCACAGTTATTTGTTTGTACCTCACCGGCCATAGCCTGTGGGCTGCATGCTGTATGATGAATAAATAAATAAATAAATAAATCATTCCAAGTATGACCGGTGGATTTTCCGGGGTTATGTTTTGCACACCAGGTGCAATCCTTAACTTCGGATTTCTTTTCAGTTTTTTTTTTGTTTTTCTTGTTTTTTCCGTTCTTTGCTTGTTGCACAGTGTTGAGGGCAGTTTCGGAGGAACCGGTGATAGTAGGAGACATGTCGATTAGTCGTTTTTTAACATCAGCAAATGTTAGGTCATCCTTTGTCGTTAGATTGTCGACGACATTTTGCTGATGTTGTACGAGAAAACCGAGGAGAAAGTCTCTCTTGGCTTTATTTTCGTCGAGAAAGGCGGCAAAATTCTTGCGATAGGTGTCTTTGGATGCTTTTGCAAGTTTCTGTAAATTTCGCCACTCTGTTTCGAACTTGGTGATAAATTCAGAGAGTGAGGAGGAGGTTGTATAGGAGGAGGATAGGGAGGTAAAGGTTGTGATTTGATAGACAAATGCATAAGCAGTGTCTCGGTAATATTCGGTGCGCAGCCATGTCCACATCGTATGGGGTGACCCAAGTTCGACAATTTTTTCGAGAATGTCGCTGGAAACCACTTGGATGAAAATGGTCTGTCCTTGGTAGCATAAATGATCGTATGCTGCTATTTCTTTAGTTTCGGCATCATCTGCCGGTGTTACTCCTTCCACCACCATTTCATAACATTTCATTCTCTTAAGTATAATAACCTGTAACACCGGGAGCGTCACTCCAGGTTTACCCGGTCAAAGAGTATCCGTACATAATTCGGGACTGCTTCGAAGGTAGGTTAGGAGCTTCACTCGGGATGTGGAAATCACTAAAAGATTCTGAACGAAAAGAATAGGCTTTCTCCAATGCGTATATTGTTAAGGCTTGTTCTCCTCGCTGAGAAGGTTGATGCCTTTCTACCCTCGAAGAACCCAAGGTCGTTATACCTTCGTCTTCGCTTTCTAACAAATACTTCTATCTACGATTTTCTCTAGAGCTCCAGCACCATAACCACCTTCGGACCTCCTTCAAACCAATGCCCGTTCTTTCGCAACTACCGCGGCTTCCATCCCTCGATCCTCTATCGTCTTTATCGTCATTAGATTATAATCAGACCATCGGTATCCTTTATGACATCAAGCTCGCGGGCTTGTGCCTCCGGACCAGTGGTATCCTTTCGATCTGATGACCTCCAGACGAATAGGCCTCTTTCGATAGAGAGCAGCTTCGCTGTTCAGAGTCGGCACGTATTCTTAGGCCTCCGGCAGTCGTCGGCTCTTTGGCTGGCGCCATTCAGTTGCTTGCCGGCTGTCCGTTTGTCGTCAGCTTCCTGGCCGATGCCATTCAGCTGTTTGCCGGCTGTTCGTTTGTCGTCGGCGATTCGGAGCAGAAGCGACCGCGGCCATTAACTAGCCGTCGATGTTTTTCGATGGTGTGGGTGTTCGTTTGCTAGCCATGCGAAAAGATTGGCTCTGGCATCCGAGACGAGTGATAGCCGATGACATCTAATCAAGGAAATTGCGGGTGATCGTACGTGACCCCGCTGCGAACTTGCTAGGTGTAACATAACCATAGTCGCTGCCCATACATTGTAATTGGATTGTCCTTCAAGTACTTTGATATTATCAAGCTTTACACTTGCAGGTTTGTCGATGACATCTGCTTTGATTCTTGACGAAAAGATGAATTCAGGTTGCTTGCCAGATGCTTCTCCTGATGCGGGCATTTTAGGCGATGGAGGTAGGGGGAGATGTACTGAAGGTGGTATGGGGATCTTTGAATATCCTGCGGATGCTGCGAAGATATTTGGTGTTAGTTGTGGATATTCTTCTTCTGAATCGTTCATTTACCAGTTGTTATCCTGGTGTCGTTTAGCGATAATGAAGCTAAGAGGATGCAATCGAGAAACTAAAGCGATTATTGGCACTTCAGGTGTAAATTCCTCGAAGGTGTCGAACCAGAATTCTACGTATCCGTCTTCGTCTTCCCCAATTGTTGAATAGAGGATTGTCGGAGGGTAACTGACTGGTGTCAAAGGTTCAAAACCCCAAGTGTATCTAACTTCGAGGTCTTGGTCGGAACAGTAACAGTAGAGGCCGTCGCAGTTGTTACAGACGATATAGGCTCTTGACATTTAGCTGTCCGGGCTCATAACCTATCGAGATGAACGAGGTCGGTACTCTCTTCTGATTCGTGCGTGAACAGTGAGAGAGATAGTAAACTGAACTCGTCCAAAATTGAAGGTGATTCGGGTTTTGTGTATTCTGATTCTAGGTCCGAGAAGGAATATAGATATAAAAGAACAAGAATAGAATCGAGCGGAAGAATGTCGGAAGATGTTAAGCTTCAGGAAGTAGAGGGCAAACTGTAGTATTGCTATCTAACTGTATGTTTCGATATAGGAAAAACTATCTACAGAGGTGGGAAACCACCGTCCTTTATACATAAACCAGCGTTCGTTCAACAAGAAAGAAAAAGCTGATGGGCATCACGTTGACCCTGAAAAAGAAGTCATTTCGTTGATGGTGTGGTAACTATGAGTCATAGTTACTATGGTGTGATCGATGGCGTAATCGATGGTGTGATCGATGGCGTAATCGTTAATATTCACAACCCTGTAATTAATATATATTAATAAGGAATACGAGCGCTATCTTTATGATGAGCGCTTGTGATACTGCGGCTTTTCGTCCGTTCTTAAATTATCTTTAACATCCGAAAACATGTGAAAGAAAATACAAACTTGACTAATCCAAGTCACGATTCCAATATTTCTAACACCGACAAGCTTGTTCATATCATGGAAACCAATAACTTTTCCCTCCTCAATGAACCTGACACCCCTACATACTACATCCAAAATGGCAAGCAAACCTCTATTATCGACCTGGCCTTTACATCCTAAGCTATTCATGACTCAGTTACAAATTGGGCAGTAGATGACAATGCATCAACTGGTTCAGACCATGCAACAATACGTTTTGATATGTTGGCACAATCTGACCTTGTTTCCACAGTCTCCACATGATAAGATACAACTCCAAACAGACAGATTGGGATTTTTTCTCGAAAACTCTCAATACACTCTCCCATACCTCACCAATGGTCTGGCAATACCTCCATGAACAACCAACCGAATCACACCTTGACAAATCAGCCGAACTGCTTGGAGATATGATTCATGATGCAGTCAAGGAATCTACCCCAGTTCTCCAGCTTACAACACATTCAAAACGCTTGTGGACCCCCCAACTCAGAATCTCCTGAACACAAATACACTGTGCCCAGAACCAGTGGAAGATAACCGCCTTGAATATGATCACATCAAATTCAAAGCTGTTCGAAACCAATATTTCCAGGATATCCGCACCTCCAAGACATCAAAGTGGATTGAATTTTTAGCGAATGCACAAGGCACTGAGATCTTTACAGCCCTCCATTATACCAAACCCAGGAAAACCCAGCGAACACCACCCTATCATTTTCCAACACAACAGCAGTGACTTTTGAAGCAAAGGCAATACTGTTCCATTCCACCATGTTCCCACCCCCACCAGTAGCACCTTCCCCAACTGATATCACCAATTGACCCACCATGCCATGGGTTACATTTACCCCTACAGAAATCAAACAAGCAATTTTTACCTCAGCAGCAGTTGAAGCCCCCGGACCCGATGGGTTGCCCTTTTACTGTCTCCGGCAAGCATACCTAGCAGCCACTGAACAATTCCACAGTCTCTTTGCTATACTTGGCACCACAGGATATCACCCCACCTGACGGCGACAAGCAACGACTGTGATTATACCCAAACCTGGAAGACCCGATTATTCAATACCTAAGGCCTACTGACCTGTTGCCCTTTTCAATTGCCTTGGAAAGATCCTTGAAACGTTGATGGCAAACCAAATTGCATATATGGCTGAAAAATACAACCTGCTACACAAAGATCAAATAGGAGGACGAAGACAACGTTCTGCAATAGATGCTGCAATGGCACTTATACATGAAATTGAACAAGGCAAACATGCAAAGAAAATCACTACTGCCCTCTTTATGGATGTGAGTGGCGCATTTGACAATGTATCCAAGCACCGTCTCCTCCAAACTCTATGACAACTGGGCTACCCGACCGCAATTCAATTATGGGTGGACCACTTTTTATCCGACCGTACAACAGCACTGGCATTTGATGGACAAAAGGAAGACCTCAGCCCAGTCCGGACAGGAATTCCTCAGGGATCACCTGCATCCCCAATTCTCTTCCTCCTCTATTTCAGTCCTCTCTTCTACGAACTCACAACTCATTACCCCAGCTCCTGGACCCCAAGCTACATTGATGATGTTGCGATTGTTGTTTGAAGCAAATCAAAAGCCTATAATGCAAGATGCCTTGAGATGGCTGCACGGACAGCTTTCAAATGGGCAGACAACAATGCGGTACGATTTAATGACTCAAAGTAAGAAATGATGCACTTCTACAATAAACGCAACGGTGATACCTCCGATGACAAAATGATAACCCTACCCAATGGCACTATCATTTCCCCCGGCACCAAAGGTATTGGCCCAGATGTGGTTTATTTATGTAATTATTTATTCATCATACAGCATGCAGCCCACAGGCTATGGCCGGTAAGGTACAAACATATAATTGTGATCAAGAACAACAAACAAAACCGAACAAAGGAAAAACGAAAAACCCCTGGCTAGGTAGCACCGCTCCGCAGTCTCCTGTCACCCTTGCTCTAGTTACAAAGAAATTTCCAATACATCATAGCGGTCTGTAACATGCTTCATACAATAATACAATATCTGTCAGTCTCATTCGGCTTGGTCCTGCATATCATGTGGGTTCTCCCCCTGGAGTTTCCTCTCCTCCTCCCTTCTCCATTTAAATTTCATCCTCCCCTTAATTCTCTACTTCTGTTTCCTCCTCATCATCATCCTCCCCATCATCCCCTTCACTTTACTCTGATGTTCCTCCACCATATTGTAGACAGTTCCATGGCCTGCAATTCGGGTGTTACCCTGCCCAAGGTGTTCATCATTACGGAATTGGCCCAGGTACAGTCTCTGAGTGGCTATATGTGTGTCGTGCCGAAAATATATCAAAGGTTGCATTGCTTTATGTGTATAAAGAAGATGCTTCCAGAGATATCGTCAGTGTACTACTCCGATCTCCTTCCGCATTGTTTGTCTTTCGCGTTGGTATAAAGGGCATCTTAGAAGATAATGTTCTGGCGACTGAGAACCTCCATTGCGACATGGGCAGTGATGGGAATCAACAGGTTTATTTATTCATTTATTTATTCATCATTCAGCATGCAGCTCGCAGGCTATGGCCGGTGAGGTACAAACAAATAACTGTGAACAAGAACAACAAATGAAACCGAACAAAGGAAAAACGAAAAACCCCTGGCTAGGTAGCACCGCTCCGCAATCTCCTGTCACCCCTGCTCTAGTTACTAAGAAATTTTCAATAAATCATAGCGGTCTGTAACACGCTTCATACAATAATAAAATATCGGTCAGTCTCATTCGGCTTGGTCCTGCATATCATGCGGGTTCTCCCCCTGGAGTTTACCCTCCCCCTCCCTTCCCAATTCTCAATTACTCCTCCTTTCAACTCTCTGCTTCCCCTTCCTCATCATCGTCATCTTCTCCATCCTCTCCTCCACGCTCACTCTGATGTTCCTCCACCATATCGTTGACAGTTCCCTGGCCTGCAATTCGGATGTTACCCTGCCCAAGGTGAGCATCATTACGGAATTTGCCCAGGTACCATCTTCGAGTAGCTATATGTGTGTCATGCAGAAAATGTTTCAAAGGTTGCATTGCTTTATCTGTATAAAGAAGATGCTTCCAGAGATACCGGGGGTGTACCACTCCAATCTCCTTCCGCATCGTTTGTCGTTCGCGTTGGTATAGGCGGCATTTTAGAAGAAGATGTTCTGGTGACTGGGAACCTCCATAGCGACATGGGCAGTGAGGGGAGTCAACAGAATTAGTGGGAATTTTGTATAGATAACTGCGGAAGTAACCATGTCCGGTTCGTAGTTGGGTGACGGTGGATGCAAACTGACGGTTGCCACTTGTGAAAATATTGTCTGGTTTAGTACGGAACGTTCCAATATAGTTCTTTCCTTTTGTTGGATGCCTCATCCACCAATCCCCCCCCATTCCTGCATTTTTGCCGCTCGGGTTACTCGCTTGAGGTAAGATAAGGAGGTATTATAGTAGGTAGGTGGTTTTTCAAGAGTGGACTTTTTTGCCAACTTATCAGCAAGCTCATTTCCAGGTACATCTGTATGGCCAGGAACCCATTGAACTGTGATCGTAGTTTTGAGTGCATGGAGGTCATTGGCGATATTGGAGAGTGCCAGGGAAGTGGACTGTCCAGGGGCGGGTTTGAAGGGAATCAACAGGATTAGTTGGTATTGTGTATAGATAACTGCAGAAGTTTCCATGTCCGGTTCGTAGTTGGGTGACAGTTGACGCAAACTGCCGGTTGCCACTTGTGAAAATATTGTCTGGTTTCGTGTGGAATGTTCCAATATAGTGCTTTCCTTTTGCTGGATGCCTCATCCACCAATCTCCCCATTCCTGCATTTTTGCTGCTCAGGTTACCCTCTTGAGGTAAGATAAGCAGGTGTTATAGTAGGTAAGTGGTTTTTCAAGAGTGGACATTTTTGCGAACTTATTGTTAGGGGTTTTCCCTTAGCATGCGTATGAAGTACATCAGGCTTAGTCTCCCAGGCTTGCCGCTGTTCAAAGTTGGACAAGCGGTTAAAGAATACACCCCTGAGGATGTCTACTGATGAGTTAGCAGACGGCTCAACATAGCCGGGTGAAATCCCCATAATAGTCTACGCTACAATACTACGTCTCAGCATATGGGTAGCTACCCATTGTGGAGACAGTACCCACACTCGAAAAGACAGTAATCATGGGAAGTTCTCATAGTACTGGCCGCGGCATGGGACACACCAACCATACTGCCGAAGCAACCTAACTGCCTAGCAGGGACCTTCGGGTCAGCTGTGCGTTACGGATCAGACCAGTGTTATCTTCGTTATCATGCTAATACTGGGACAAACCATACCTGTGCTTAGCCTCATGGAAATGGTCGGACGAGCAATATTATTCTAGTATGCGGGACTTTGCTATCTCTAGAGCTAGAATAAGCAAAGGAGATAAGCTAACTGCGCCCCGGTAGTTAACTCTACCTAAAAGATAAGTGCTTGGATCTAGACTGTCGAAACCCAGCTCTGCCGCGTTTGCAACACGATAACTGACAGAGGGCACCCCCTTCGGGGAACACGGATAAGACCCGATGACACTAGGTGCGTGGCAATGTATGGGTTGGAAGCTCATTAAATCATTGATCACTATTCCACTCAATACGAAGAAAGATAACTAATATGAAGTAATGGTCCGATATGTACGTCAGCAACGTCATCAGATGCAGGATAACCTTGGGGATGCCTGGTGGGGTCTCACGCACCCACACGTTGTCAAACGGAACTCTCCACAGCTAACTACCGAGATCGGCTCTGAAGCAACGATCGGATGTTATGTGAACACCCACTATGGTGGACTAAGTGTTATTGAGATAGTATTATACACACATATCATAGATTACAGAGAAGTACCGTCACCCCTTAGCAGGATAGTTTGACGCGGAAATACTCACCTATAAAAGACCACCTTAAACCCACAAGTTTAAACACAACGATTCAAGCAACAGTCGAACAAACCACAGTCAGAACACGAGTGTGGAAAAACCACCTGAAATATTATTAAGTTATTACCTTAAGAATATTCACCAAACCTTTATGTCTATTACAGACGATCAGAAGATTCTCTTCGCTCGCATCTTGCACGCCCAAGCCAATACTCGAGCCAAATACGAACACCTCGCACGATACCTTGTTCGTAATAACCTTTGGGTAGAGTACTACCATTATTTCCATACCGGTGAACTTCCTTCCCAGGTAAACTTCGACGAGTCATCAGAAGATTACCTCCAGGACAGTTACGACTTTTAAAACACAGGATCATACTGCAATAGATGCCCGTATTCATACATACAGTACAACGACGTAAACGTGTCACAATCGAATTCTATATCTTTAGGTGGATCGTTATTATCATGATACGCCTTTACTCCAAGTCAGTACAACAATACAGATAAGTTACGTCTAGCTGCAGTATCCCCCTAACACTTATCAGCAAGCTCATGTCCAGGTACATCTGTATAGCCAGGAACCCATTGTACGGTGATCATAGTTTTGAGTGCATGGAGATTATTGGCGATATTGGAGAGTGCCAGGGAAGTGGACTGTCCAGGGGCGGGTTTGAAGGTATTGAGACGTCGTATGGCAGCTTAATTGTCTGTGAAAATCCATATATGTCTTTTGGTGAAATTATTATGTTGACAAATCTGAGAGCATTTCTGTGCAGCTTTAAGAATACCAAGTAATTCGGCATCATAAACTTCCTGTTGATGGCCCAGTGGGTAGGTCGCTTCAATGACTTCTTCTCCAGTCATTTCCACTACAGTTCCTGCCCCGATGTTTTCGTTCAACATAGATCCAACAGTATAACATACAATATTGCGGTCATCTGGTTTCAACATTGTATACTTTGCTTTGTGGGCTTTTGCTTCCTTTTCTTTTGAGCAGGGATTCATTTGTATTTTGACTTTGCTTTCAATCCATGGTGGACAGGCTGTGGTTGAGTAGGTTTCGATCTCCGAGCTGTTAGAAATCCATGGACTGAGGGTTGATAAAGTTTGGATAAGACGTGTTTCAAATTTGCGGTTATTTTGTTGCATACTGTCCCATGAAATCCAGGGCCCAGTTGAATTACTAGACTTGGGGGTTGCATGCAATAGAGGGAAAGTCAATGGACAACGTTGTCAGATTGGTGCGTTTCGGGACATGTAAGTATTCGAATTGCATACTTTCTTCACATGTGATTAAGTTGTACAGCTACTGGTGGCAGGGCTGATGCATTGTGTAGGGCTATTGTTGGTGATGTGCGGAAGGCTCCAAGAATACACCGAAGGGCAAGATTTTGAACTGTTTCAAATTTCTGTTGATATGCTGTTTGCCCCATCCACCAAACTTCTGCTTCGAAGTCACAAACAGGTACAATACAGGCCTTGTATAGTTGGCGGAGTGCACTGGGGGTTAGTCCTGATTCTGTATTGGCTAGTGATTTGAGGGCTCCAAGGGCTCATTTGCCACATGCAGCTTTCAGTATAATATGGTGTTTGAAGTTGATTTTTCTATCAAACCAAATACCAATCCACCTGACGATGTCTGGGCCAATGCCTTTTGTGTCCGGGGAAATGGTAGTGCCATTGGGTAGGGTAATCTTTTCGTCATCGGAGGCATCACCGTTTCATTTATTGTGGGAGTGCATCATCTCTGAATTTGAGTCATCAAATCGTACTGCATTGTTTTCTGCACATTTGAAAGCTGTCCGAGCAGCCGCCTCGAGGCATCTTGCAATATAGGCCTTTGATTTGCTTCGAACAACAATGGCAACATCGTCTATGTAGCTTGGAGTCCAGGCGCTGGGGAGCCCAGATGTGGAAAGGTGGATTGGAATTTGGTTTGACAGAAAAATCTACTTCAAACACCATGTTATGCTGAAGGCCACAACCGGCAAATGAGCCCTTGGAGCCCTCAAATCACTAGCCAATACAGAATTAGGTCTAACCCCCAGTGCAGTCCGCCAACTATACAATGCGTGTGTTGTACCTGTCTGCAACTTTGGAGCTGAAGTTTGGTGGATGGGGCAAGCAACATATCAACAGAAATTTGAAACAGTTCAAAATATGGCCCTTCGGTGCATCCTTGGAGCCTTCTGCACATCCCCAACAATAGCGCTACACAATGAAGCAGCCCTGCCACCAGCAGCTGTTTGACTTAATCACATTCGAAGAAGATATGCAATTCGAATACTCTCATTTCCCGAAATGCATCCACTCCGACAACGTTGTCCATTCACTTTCCCTCTATTTCATGAAACCCCAGAGTCTAGTAACACAACCGGACGCTGGATGTCGTGGGACAGTATGCAACAAAATAACCACGAATTTGAACCACATCTTATTCAAACCTTATCGACCCTCAGTCAATGGATTTCCAACAGCTCGGAGATTGAAACCTATTCAACCACAGCCTGTCCACTGTGGATTGAAATTAAATCAAAACGCAAAGTAATTCTTGTTCCAAGGAAGAGGAAGCCAAAGCCCACATCGGGAAAAAAACCAGGTCGCGCCCAGGACGTACGTAGGTCTGGGGCGCATCGGGCGCTTAAATCGAAACCTTTGGAGCCTCGACGTGGCGTGACACTGCACGTACGTATACACGACTCCAGGGGTTGCGTTTGCGCCTCCTGGCGCAGTATTCCTTACTAACGCAGCCATGCAGTGCACCCATTTCTTACTGACGCAGTATCTCTGTTACTGACGCAGTATCTCTTACCGACGCAGTTATACGGTGCGCATACCTATTGATCCACAATACTACTCATATGACGCCTGAGTGCAATGTATACCTTGACATAACGCACTGTATACTGCATGCGTCATTTATACGGTGCCTTGAATTGCACTCACAGCTCGGGCGACGGATACAGTACAGTGACGTTAATGCGCAGAATGTTCGATATTAAAGCCTAATATATACAGTTTCCCGTTCCAAATGCCATCCTACACGTCGCAGCCAGCTTGAAGCACATCCTCTAAACTGCTCTCTCCTGCGCAGTCATCCACCGATTCCGACTCTACGTCCTTGTACTCGTCCTCAGCCTCATCCTCATCCACATCCTCATCCTCGTCCTCGTCTGCCACCCCCTCATTCTCGACCTGATCATCCAGCTGGAGGCCACGATGTCGTTGGGCACGCCTCCTGGTACTGTTTATGTCATCATGCTCGTTGTCGTTATCATTATCGCTATCGTCAACCCTATCCTCATCATGGAAAAACAAATCTTTACCAATGGGGATGCGGATTGCTGAAATGATCGGAGTCTCAATGTCCGGCTCCATCATCAGAGCTTCCATCACAGTCTTGTTTAACACCACCCGACGAGGTTTGGTAGCAACGGCAGGCGTGTTATTTGCTCCATTGTGACGTAGAATGAGGTTGTTGAGAGCCGCCCGTATGGACTTGATTACCTTCTGTCTTAAAGGAGATGGGAGATCGTTCCAAATATTCAAGAGATCGGTGTAAGTCTCTGCAAAATGTTAGAGCAATTGCATGCATTGTAAAGACCATACTTACCGCCGTCATTATCTCGATTGACGTAGTACTCCCACTCGGGCCTTTTCCGGCGGATCTCGAAGTCATCGCTATCAACCTTTGTCGGAGCTGAATCTCCATTTCTTTGCCACTCTGTCAGTGCATGATGCAATGCCGTACATGTTAACACAATCAGTGCCGGGGGTGTCTGTTCTCGAATCCAATCATGGAAGCCCTCCAAATGCCTGCCACGTTTGCGTATTCGTTGGAAGAAATGGAGGTATAGAAATCATGGAATCTCCTCGGCAAGAAAGTAGCTAGCTCGTTCCTGGTGGTGTTAGCGATGCTGAGAATGGCTGACAGGACTCACCTCAGGTTCATTCGTACGATCGCATTGTTGGAAATATTGGGATCGTGACATGGATTAGTCAAGTTTGTATTTTCTTTCACATGTTTTTCGGATGTTAAAGATAAGTTTAGAACGGACGAAAAGCCGCAGTTTCACAAGTGCTTATCATAAAGATAGCGCTCGTATTCCTTAATATTGTTATATAAATTACAGGGTTGTTTATATGACTCACGCCATCGATTACGCCATCGATCACACCATCGATCACACCATAGTAACTATGGTGTATAGTATCACACCATCAACGAAATGACTCCTTTTTCAGGGTCAACGAGATGCCCATCAGCTTTTCTTTCTTATTTGAACGAACTCTGATTTATGTATAAAAGACGGTGGTTTCTCACCTCTGTAGATAGTTTTTTCTATATCGGAACATACAATTAGATAGCAATACTACAGTTTGCCCTCTACCTCTCGAAGCATAACATCTTCTAACATTCTTCCGCTCGATTCTACTCTTGTTCCTTTTATGACTATATTCCTTTTTGGACCTAGAATCAGAATACACAAGACCCGAATCACCTTCAACTTTGAACGAGTTCAGTTTACAATCTCTCTCTCTATTCACGCCCGCCTCAGAAGAGAGTACCGACCTCGTTCATCTCGATACGCATTGGCGCACAGTGAATGTACAATCTGAAAGTAGTTGGTCAATGTGTATGAGGCGCTCATCATCGTCTTCGAAACGATGTAAGTTGTATAGTCTCCCTACACGATCACGGGCCTTCTTGATCAAGTGCGATCGGACTGCATTGCAACTGTTTTTGATCTGACATATGGCCGGTTAGTCAATGAGAATGCAATTCTGGGAGATACAGGAACTATCTTGAGACACTGCTTCTGACGTTCCGGGAAGCTAATATTGACTCCTTCCTGCCTGCATGCCTTGGGCCAGCAATACTCTACTGACTTTGTGTAGAAACGATGTTAGTCGGTATCTACCACTTTAGAAATTGTATAAGCTACCAGCATTAACTCAGCTTCAGTTGGAAATGGTCTCTCGCTCAGTAGTTGTTTCTCCATCATGCGATGCATTGTCTCCAGTACAGCAGTAACTCGAAGGTGACCTGGTGCAAGGACACTTCGACTCCCATATCGTTTGCTCCTGACTGACAAAGTCGACGGTATATTCGGCGGAGACGATGTGATGAGTTGTGAAGCTGATGATGATGGGTGTGGACTCCGCAGATGACTAAGGTTCGTCGCTGAACGAATACCGACGGAAATGACACTGGGTGATGGCGATATCGAACTGGAGGCTGCATTCGGCGGGGGCAGAGACGGCTGCAGGGCTGCAATGGGTGTAGATGCTGAGGTGATCTGAGTAGTCGAACCTTCGATACGTGAAGCTGTAGCCTTCGTCCACATTCGCTTCTGCCTGTCAGCCTGCAAAGTGAGTTTCCTCTTTTTACCGTTTGCAAAACGTGGCATTGGGGAGTCAACTCCAGGAGTGGCCGGTGTTGCTTTTGGAATTGAGGATGTGGCCTTGTGCAGTGGCTTTGTTGTTCGAGTCATTTTCAGAAACCAGAACTGGCAAAACAGCAGAAAGAGTGGATGGAGTTGCGAATTCGACTCCACAGTGCAGACAAAGGTTCAAGCAGTGTGGAAAAGGACCGACATGTCGCTGTGAAAAAGTGGTCTCATAAAGGGGCAGATTCACACCATATTGTATTAGCTTGTCACGAAAATGTCGCGTACAATCTAAAATTAAATATAAGCGACTCCTGAAGATAGAAATACAATCCTTGCTAGCCCAAATACAATGCTCGATATTAGAAAACCAACGCCAGAAATCAAATCCCTAACGCGTCATTAGCTTGCTAGTCAATTGCTGGAAAGATAAGGGACGTACTGAAAGAGTGAATCAAACACTAGTATCCCCCGGCCCCGAAACCAAAGACAATGATTCTAAGAAAACCCAAATGAGACTCTGTAAAATGCAAAAAACGACTCCACCCGGCCCAAACTCGAACCTAACACGTGTGTCAGTATGCTAGTCATTCGCAGCACTATTAGACGTACCGAAAATCATAAGTCAAAAATACCTCCAGGTGGAGTCAAACTCAACGCCTCGAGCTGTGTAAAGCTCATACTGGGATTGGCATTTTGGTGCGTGCCAATTGCTACCGACCCCAATGGCTTAACACTCTCTGACCCCGGCGCATCGTCATACATTGCCTCACGCTCTATCAACACCCCCGCCATTACCGACCTCATCCCCCACTGCACCTCTTGTGATCTCTCGTTCCTTAATTGTGCAACTACCGGGTCATTCATTGATTCCTCCAGCACAGATGACGACTCCTTTTCAAGCGGCGCAGCGGATACGTCTTGGAGAGGGGCAAACTTGACGCGGCGAGTGGCAGTCACCTCCGGTTGTGTCTTTGCTGGGTGGTTCATTGCGACGAACCTGGCAGCAGGGGTCAGGCTATTGGTCGGTTTGGAGGCACCAGTTGTTCTCGGATGAAATGGTCGAGGTTGTGGTGGTGGTGTTCGTGGAGTAGCCCTTGCAATACTTCGAGGTGCAACTGCCATTGCCTTCAAAACAGCCACAACGATGAGAGGGTTGTAAGCTGTAACAGAGAAGAAGGTGGCCACGGAGTCGTTGCTATTCAGTCGAGTTGCATTACATGGCCGCATAGAGGTTTCGCCTGGCATCTCCAGACACCCAAGAATATAATCGACATCCCTGGCGGGACATAGGCGACTCACAGCACGTTGTAAAGTCTTTGCGGTGGGATTCTCAACTCGTGAGAGATGCCATCTGTTTGCGCTGTGGTGCACGAAGACGTCGTCCCAACGGAGGTTGCTTTCTGGGTAGCTTTCAGGGTCAATGATGCAGACCCTGAAGGTGTATGTGAGGTTTGGGGCGGTAGGGATGGCATCGGTCGAAATGTTATCCAGTTTTCGTTTCTTCTGAGGGACATTGGCAACAATGGTAGGTGGCGTTCCATGTTTGTGGGATGGTGGGTTCAGCTTCGGTTTCCCAGGATACCAGCTGCCTTTCTTCACATGGGCTTTGCCACGTTTGGAGTCGTCGTCGCAGGAGTCGGAGTCGGAGTCGGAGTCGGAGTCGGAGTCGGTAGGTAGGGGTGGGTTTTCTTTGTGATACCGATTCATCTGGACCCGAGTTTTGTCGAAACAGTCCCGGAGAAACGCCCGGAACCCACTCCACCATTCAATGTGTCGTGGTTGTGTGGATACCCGCTGCTTCCACATTCCCTGAAACTGTCTAAAGTGCCTTGTAGTCACTGGGTCCATGAAAAGGATATCATACATCAAGTCAATCGCACCATCATCCTTGACACCGTGAATGGCATATATCCGAATAAGGCCCCGAATGTGCTCAGCCATGAACTGCTTCGCGAAACCATCTAGAAATAGAGTATCCTTAATGGCATCGGTTTTGGAGGGGGTGGATGGGATCTTTTTGGGTGGCATCGCAATGTTCTGAGCTTTATAGAGTATAAGAGGGGTAAAGCAGGGTTAGGGTTAATGTGTCAAAAAACAATAATCCAGAGTAAAT
>WHVE01001281.1:0-20045 GCA_015178995.1 Trichophaea hybrida
TACCTCCGGAACTTTGTGAATTATCAGCATGATGATTGGGTCCGGTTGCTACCATTGATGGAGATCGCAGCTAACAATCACACCTCAGAGACCAATAATTGCTCCGCGTTTTTTGGCAACTATGGCTTTCACCAACGAATGACATTTGGCCAACATCCAGTTAGGGATCCCAACAATATTCGTGAGGTGAATACCCAGCAGATAGCCCAACTGATGGGGCAACATTTCAGCGAACTCAGAGCAGACATGAGAAGGGTCCAAGCCGTACAGTCTGAACTGGCCAACAAATCCCGAAGAGTCGGAACGGAGTTGCGGATAGTAGACACAGTATGGTTGAACGCAAGAAACCCGTCGACAGCCCGACCGAGTAAGACACTGGAATGGAACCGTATTGGACCATATGAAATTACAGTGGTCGTCAGTCCATGGGCCTATAGATTTAAGCTGCCAAGTCAACTCCTGAGGTTCAACCAATATCCAGAATAGAGAAGGCTGCCGAGGATCATCTCCCGAATCAAAAGCAAGAAGCACCAGCACCAGTGATAGTCGATGGAGAAGAGCAGTACGAAGTCGAAGGGGTGAACAATTCCAGGCTGATCTAATGGCAACCACAATATTTCGTGAAGTGGAGAAGGTACAACAAGCACAGCTGGGAGCGCTTGGTCAACATGGATGGACTTGAGGCTATCGACAACTTTCACATGGAACAACCTGGCCAACCTGGGTCGTGAACCTCTTAGGTATTCGGCGTTGGAGTGGAGGAGCAACTGTCACGGTTGTGATGAGTGACGATCGATGGTGGAGTAATGATCGGTTAATATCAAAAAAGATAATGCAGAACGAGAATGAAATCAGGTTTTGTATAGAGGCTAAAGCACGACGAGAATAAGATCGGGTTTTGAAGGAACCTTAAATGACAACCAGAATGTAATCAGGTTGTGAACCAAGGCTAAACTATGACGAGGACAAAATCAGGTTTTGTTCGAGAATGAGAACAGGTCTCACGGGAGACTTAGAAATCATGCAAAAGAAGTGTACAACCAAAGCAGGAGTTCGGATGTACTATGGAACGAGTGAATTACTGTATATAAACCAGGCGTTCGGCGGAGAATATGTTTCTTTCTTCACTCCTTCTCTTGTCTATAGAACAATCAATTAGCTTCGGCTTTCACTTCTTTCACACTCGGTGATTCTGGATCGAGTCTCATGTATACAGTCCTCGCTTCGTAGCTACAGGCCATCCTCGGACCTATTAGCCATCCAACTGTCAGATTTATGACCCTTAGGGTCCCGATCCCTGAACCCACCGTACCGAGCCCTGAACCCTTGACACACCCACTCAAAACTACAATTACAGTACAAAGGGTTCCTAGCTACATAGATGTACCTAGAAATAAGCTTGCTGTTAAGTTGGCAAAAAAGTCCACTCTTGAAAAACCACCTACCTACTATAACACCTCTTTGCCTCACCTCAAGTGGGTAACCCGAACTGCAAAAATACAGGAATCTGGGAATTGCTGGATACGGGATCGAGCAATAGGTAAAAACCATATTGGAACATGCCATACGAAACCAGACAATATTGTCACATGTGGCAACCCTCAGTGTGCATCAATAGTCACCCAACTAAGAACCGGATGTGAATACTTCCGCAGTTATCTAAACAAAATACAAACGAATTCTGTTGATCCATCTCACTGCCCTTGTCCCTAAGGAGGTTCCTAGATGCCAGAACATCTTCAAAGATTCCCCTTATACCAATGTGAAAGACAAAAAATACCGAAGAAGATTGGAGTGGTACACCCTCGATATCTCTGGAAGCATCTTCTTTATACGCATAAAGCAATGCAATCATTGAAACATTTTCTGCATGACACAAATATAGCTATTCAAAGATGGTACTTGGCCCAATTCCATAATGATGAGCAACTTGGGAAGGGTTACACCCAAATTCTAGTCCAGAGCACTGTCAACTGTATGGTTGAGCAACATCAGAGTAAGAGTGGAGGGGATGATGGGGAGCATGACGATGAGGAGGAAACCGAAGCGGAACGTTGGGATGTGGATTCCTTTTGAACGGGGAAGGAAGGACAAGGATGAACTCCGTGGGGAGAACCCGGCTGATATGCAGGACCAAGCCGAATGAGACTGACCAATTTTTGTTATCATATGATGTGTGTTACAGACCACTATGATTTATTGGAAATTTCATTGTAACTTGAGCAGGGGTGACAGGAGACTACAGAGCGGTGCTACCTAGTCCGAGGTTTGTCCCGCTGCCTTTGTTCGGTTCCATCAGTTGTTCCTGTTCATGGATGTTTGTTTTTGCTGCACCAGCCATAGCCTGCAGGAAGTATCCTATATGATGAATTAATAAATAAATAAATAAATGCCCAATGTTTTCTTGTCAATACTACAGTCCCCTGAACCTACCCACTCTTATAGTACTTATAGTTGATTGTAATATGCTATAACCCTGAAATTCAACAATAGCTCAACCAAGAACATCCAAAGCAAGACGATATCAGACAACAACCAAAATCTGTACCACAATCAAGACCAAAGTAACAAATTTACAAATTGTCCTCCCAACCAAACTAATTCCCCCCCACTATTATCTCCATCTTGAGGCTTCTCATTGACAGGGTTTTCATTGCCCTACACATTACTCCCATTGCCTGACTGCTCAGGGCTAGTGTTAGCAACAGTTCCAAATTGTGAGTCTGGGTCAGTTCCCATTCGTAGCCACTTGTGAATGGGCGGTTTGGTTTTATTGGCGGTTCGGGCACCGGAACCGACCCGGACCCGCTGGGCTTTCACGGGTTCATTCTCAAAAACTATCGCTAGAACTGGGTATTTGAGTTCTGATGGTATCGGGACATGTTATATACGTAGATAATGCACGTTTTGACTCTCATTCACGTCCCGGTCGCCGGTTTGCAGTACAATTAGTATTCGTTCAGTCGCTGCGAATAACAGTCAATCTTGGACATTTTTTCAGCTTTATTTCACAGCGACTCAACCAATACTAATCTTATCGCAACTCAGAGACCGGGAGGTGAAAGAGCGTCAAACACCGCATAATCTACATATATAACTCGTCACGATCCAATCAGAACTCAAATACTTAATTGAAGCGGAAATGTTGTGATTATTGGGGCCGATATAAAATACAGCACTGCTGCAGGTAAAACCAGCCAAAACCCAGCGTGTTTCGATTCAGTTCCAGTTTTTAACTGTTCGTGATTGGACAGTTCGGTTCCTTGGTGGTTCCAGAACTGACCCAGGGCTGTGGGTCCTGTTCTGAACCGGACCGCAGCTGGGTAACCCAGAGCCATTGCTAACACTACTCAGGCCACTGATTGGTACTCTCACAGTCATCAGCATTCATGTGACGAGAGTAGGATGCTGATAATTAATCGTCAATCCGGATGATCGTTTGTGATATGGACGTGTGCAGAAGTACCAACAACACCCCATGTGGGGGGTGTATAATCACATTTGGGAACAAGTTCTTCATATTCGTTCAATAGAGCTGTGAATATCAATTGCATGAAATCACCCTCTTCGCCAGTCTATTCAGGAAAGGTATTGGATTCTTGCTACTGATTTGTACTGATGTTTGATTAAGCTAGTTTAATACACAGTTCTTTGGGCCAAGCATGGTGGTCAGGTGCGATGCAGGGCGATAACACAATTCGTCAGGCAAACTGACATGGTTAACAAGTAGTACCTTGTAATCTATAGTGTGATAAGTCTATCGGTCATTTGCCTGTGATTCACATGTTCCTGACACCCACTGGAGTCTCCTTGCCAGTTGGAAGATTTTGCCAACCTGATCCATAATGTCTTGTCTTGCATCAGGGACAGAACACATTGCAGAATCTTGCTCTTCATTCTTGGTACCATCTGGAAGGTATTCGGGGGCATGTACTATGGTTTCGTTCAGAGTACATTGGGAGTAACGAATGTATTCGAAGCTGGGTAGAGAGAATATATCAGTTCAGCAGGTTGCCATATCAATTACAGAAGTAGTTGGATGATGAAGCTCCCAAGCACCGCCTAGGGCAAATATGACGGTGTTACCACCCAAGATACAAGCGCTGAATGATCGTGTAGTCTTTTCTTATCGGTACAGTGCAGATGCTTGATGTTGTGCGATTGATGAACATAGTTGTGGTTGGCCTGAATTGCTCATTTGGACCACATGCCATCGTCAACAGCATGATTCCTGTGAACCAGGTTAGTGTTACATCAGAGTCGCAGGTATTGGGACCTTTCAGGTCTTCAATTTGATTCGACAGGGCCTCAACAATGTCCTAGGTAGATATACTGGATGGCAGGTAACTGGTCCAAATCCCATTCCATTGGCCATTCAATGCCCTGTCAGCAATATGTGCCATACCGCACCTGCTGGTTCTGATCCTCGCCATCATTTATGGGAATTGTGCAGTTGTCTCATCTGCACCATGTGTATCAGGACATTCGATTTTTTCAATAGAATTCCCCAGTGCCCCAAACAACAACCTTGGGATATCGGATTGGTCAGGCAGTTGTGAGAATGGCATACAATTGGCCCTTCAATGTTATGACAGCATGTTGCTTGACTCCCCATCACACTCCCTGATGCCAATTGAACTGGTCATACTTAATCAGATCATCAAGCACAACTGCAGCTACAGCAATATTTATTTCAATGCTGGATACCTCAACCTGGTTGCCCCACGCGATGAGGAAACTGCAAGACCATCGGCAAGAGGTGTGTGTATACTGCCAGAGATGGTTGGGGCATTGTCAATAGTTGCCGTGTCATAGTTTTCATCAGCAATCCCAATACCCAATGGGATCTTTCAGGTTGCCTTGTGTTGGCCAGGCAACTTCCTGGTGAGGGTGGCCGACCACAACAGGCCAGTGGAATTCCTGGATGTCCTTGATATATCTCTGATATCCATACACCCAACCCTCCAAGGGGGACATTGAAGGCTTCCTTCCAGTGATGCTTCATGTTGCCCAAACAACTGAAGAATTGTATTGATATACATGGCGGTCTCTGCATCGCAATGGATGATCGCCCCGTGGAGACTTAACCAGGTTTCCGGGCTTTCGAGATCCGAATTGGAGTATATAGTAACAAATTCAATTGGGGCATATACTTGCCATCACGCCTAAGTGCTTATTTGTTCAGTTTCAGTGTTGCCTTATCGCTATGCATGGATGGTCTCTGATTTCATGCGATTGTTCTGACGACTTTTGGAGTTAGTCTCACAAGGAATGATGAGTGGATAATTTTCATCAATCGGCATGGAAGTGATTGGCTTACACTATGGATGGGAAGGTCTGACAATGATTAGTGATTGATTAATTGTCATTCATAGGCTTGGGAGGAATGAAATACCTTATAGATGAGTTATGTTTGTGAAAGCACTTCAATCATGCATCTCACAATAATTGACGTTGGATTCACCATCGCCATATGTGTGAACCCAAAATTTTCTGCAGTTTACAAAACATTGATCGACATTTTTAAGTTGATATAGTGTATGAAGAATTCGTTTTTGCCTGATGAGTTACAGGCTTGAATTCAACTATGGCAGATATTGCCAGTGAGATCTTGTGTGAAACTTTTGGAAAATAGAAGATTTTAAGTAAGCACCCTGGGCTGGTGTCCTGATATATCATTTAGATTTTGCAAAAACTATTCAATGTTGAAGTTGGACTGTGTTTGAATATGTTGCATGGATGGTGCATATCCAAACCAATCCAGCTTAAAGTTCAAGTTAGACATCATGAATATGAAAGTATGTGCAAAAAACAGTTCAAGTTGTTTGTTTCAACCTTTCCAGAGTTCATAATGACTTTCCACATTGGTAAGAGTAGATAAATGTCTGCATATGAGGTTGATGTCAATTGATGGCTGAATGCCTTCCTTGATCAATGCCAACAATATCAAATAACACTAAACACTGCCTAACACGCTGGTCGTATATTTTCAAATGAATACATGTGCCATTAGGAATCACAACACCGTGTCATGCTTGGGACAAAAAGATAATCGGGAAAATTCGTTATACAACATCAAAATGCCTGCATCAGCACTCCATATCTCTATCTTTTTCCAAGAATTTTACCCAGATATTCACACCAGTGCTAACACCTTCAGACAATGCTATCCAATTCAGTATGGTCTATTAGGCCAGCAATATGCTCGCAAATCCAGCCAAGAACCAATGAACACCAAAATTCTGACCAATGCTTGCAATGAAAAGAGATCTTGAAAAATTGTTACTTCCACTTCCATATGCATGGATCAGTACACCACACCTATAAAAACTTCAATGAACTCCATCCAAATATGAAGAATAGCACTCCCAAGGCCACAAAATGCTAGGCAAGTCATTTTTAACAACTGCACAGGCGATATGCTCTCAAATACAATCATGTGCCAATGAAATCCTTGACTCCAACAAATATTGGGTAGGAAAAAACAGACTTGAAAATGGTAAGTACCAAATTGACAAGCCTCAAGAATTACTTCTGAAGTATATGTTCACCCAAGATGTGTTCCCAGATATACAGATTCTTTTCAACCCCTGCATAATTGGCTTTGCCAAGTTGATACTATGTAGTGTTGCAACAATCCTGATATACATAGTCGGTATTTCAATTGATGCAAACCATTGTTGTTTGAGGCTGGGAGTGGTGATGATGGTAGTTAGAGATGATTAGAGTATATACCCCTGTATTATTGCTGAATTGAAATAACTTGAGTTGTCAGGGCAACCATCAACGATTCAGAGGCATGTCATTGCTTACCCATTGACTCATGGATTGACTGTTCTATAATAGCGATCTATCTATTGACCTTAAACTTTGCAATAAATGCGGTATTCCACAATTCATCATCAGATATTCACAATGGACTATTTATACAATTATCTCAACAACATCTCAAGTTATCAATGCCATCAACTTACAAAAACAATGTTGGAAACTTGATTTGCAAGGTGTGTAGCAAGCTTTTCAACTCTGATGCCTGGAGGACAAAGTATATGGAGAACCATCATGTCCAAAAGCACATAACAATGATCTGAGTGGGTTGAAACTGCACCTCATGATCACATCCGAATAGAGTGATCAACAATAAAAGACGAACGCAAAATGTCCAGAGTTTCCAACTTGACCCCTAGACCTCATCAGAGGATAGCTATGAACAATTCAATGTGAAAGCAAAATGTTCTGAGTTGCCCAAGCAATGAGAATAATCAAAACCTGTCTGCTCTCTTCTGCAATCATGATATGGTGTCAAATTCATTGAAATGCCTTCTAGCCTGATCACCATAGCCTTTGCGACCCACAGAAGCCATACCCGTAACACATACATTCCAAAATTCCGGTCTACCACTGCACTATGTTTCCACCAGGACTCAACAAAATGCACAAATAGTCATGCTAACCCTTGACATCCATTTTGGGATATTATTGAGATTCGCCTTTGGAAGTAATTGATTGTGTACAGAGTGAAATCAAGTCTGATAGAAAACTCCGACAATATTAATCCTTCAATCACACCAGTTGTTGAGCCAATCAATTTCACCCACTTTTAAACTGCCTCAATGCATACTTATTGAGGTATTCTTCTGGGGGATAATACATTTTAGCACTGTAGTTCAGGTGTGAATGATCATTTACAACCTGATATGGTTTGAACAATGCAGGTGGGCATAATGCAACCTCTTGTATAGTTGCTACAACAACGTGTGAAAAAGTTGATATGACTTCGGAAATACAATAAGCTGTGGTGAACACTACAGAAGTGATTCACCATGATGAAACACAAGATATCATTTACCTAGATGCGGCAGTGGACTGCAAAGAAACCATGAAGAATGAGGTACAATGTGTATGCAGTCATCTCCAATCCCCTACATTGTCTCAATACATTTCCAAAACATTGATTTGAGTATCTCATCCAATTGACTTGGGCCATCCATGTGTTTTACCATTATGGTTGATACGGATGTCAGAAACTTTGTCATTGTTAATTCAATTAGTAAAAGATATTTTCATCTTTCACATGTTTTTTTGGATTTTTGAAAAACAAACAGCGCAGACCAAGAGCTGTATTTGCACAAACACTTTTCCTAAAGATGGTGCTTGTATTCCTGATTATAATTGTTATGATAATATTTGTAAAAAACATTATATTCAATATTAACACCTGGGTTGCAATGACACATAATCTGTATCGATAATCACACTGTCAGAAGCTTGAACATTCAACACACCCACTCCATCTGTGAAAATATGAAATAACTCCTGTGTCTGGGTCCACAAAAATCCCAAGAGCATTTCTTTCTGTTTGAATGTATGCAGCACTTTCATCAAATATTGGTTGATTTCCGATCATATTTTATTTTATATCGCAACTTGCAACTCGATAGCAACACATTCTTTTTTCTCTCTACCTGTATATCTCAGTGTCTTCCAACATACATCAACTTCTTTTCTCAATCTTATCATTATATCTTATGCCTATTCAAATTCTCCGTCAAAGGCAACTACTTCAGATTGCGAATCACCATCAATGACTGACTTGATAAGTTTACTGCCACTGAGAGTGTCCCCACATGACATTGACAAGCATACAACTGCATTTGCCCAACCAAACCCGTTTCCAATGAAGAGGGTACATTGAATCATATGGGTAATACCCAGAATTGCAATCATACGTGATATTATATCTTCGGAAAATATCGGGCATGCAACAACACAACTGAATAATCCATACAGTTGAAGAATGAGCTCAATACAGAGTGAAATGCTGATATGGACAATTATTGAAATAGCTTGTCCAACAAATACTAAAGTCAACTTGATGAATGAAACAATTGGATGAAGTCGGACATGGTTGATTACCGGGAAGAGGAAGAGTAATTTAAATTTTCAAAATTTCATCAAATGACACACTTCTGGCAATATATTAGTCCATTTGTGTTACAGCAATGGTCACATCCGCTTGGTGCTGCAGATCACATAACCGAAGTCATATACGGATATGCATTCATCAATGAGACCAGAGATATTTATCAGAAGATTGTGAATGATTTTCCCCATTGAAATATATTTGCAATACAGTGAATCAGTGACAAATCAAATGGTTTCAGTATGGTTATAAGCAGGCCACCCAAGCTGGACATGAGCTGGATCACTTCTGAAACTGGTAGACGCTGTATAGTGTTAGCAATGGTTCCCGGTTACCCGGCCGCGGTCCGGGTTGGAACCGGGACCGAGGACCCTGGTCCGGTTGTGAATCCGCCAAGAAACCGAACCGCCCACTCACAAGCGGTTCCAAACCCGGACCGGAGCGCCGGTCAGGTTCTGGAACTGCTAAGAAACCGAACCAACCAATCACAAGCGGTTCCAACCCGGAACAGAACCGAATCCCGCCGGGTTTTGGCAGGGTTCACCTGCAGCAGAGCCTCATTTTTCATCGGCCCCAATAATACCATGTTTTCGGCTCCAATTAAGTATTTGAGTTCTGATTGGATCGCGACATGTTATATACGTAGATTATGCAGTTTTTGATACTCTTTCACCTCCCGCTCTCCGATGTGTGATACGATCAGTATTCGTTGAGTCGCTGCGAAAAACAGTCGATTTTGGCCGCATTTTCGGCTTTATTTCACAGCGACTCAACCAATACTGATCGTATCACAAATCGGAGAGCGGGAGGTGAAAGAGCATTAAAAACTGCATAATCTACGTATATAACATGTTGCGGTCCAATCAGAACTCAAATACTTCATTAGAGCAATAGTTATAGAGGAAAACCCGCCAAAAACCCGCCGGTTCGGTTCGGTTCCGGGTTTGGAACCGGAAATTAGTTATGGTTCAGGTTTAGTACGGTTCCAGAACCGCAACGGAGGCACCGGTTCGGGTTTAATGCTGATCCACAACCAGAACCGAACCAAACTCGTAATTTGGGACCGTTGCTAACACTTACGCTGTGAAGAAGGTTTCCAAATTGAGCAACACTTGATGATTGGCTCAATACAAAAATGGGTAACAGGATTCACAGATATTTGCAACCGATATAGTGATGACAATATTCTCCAGAATCGTTTCATCAATTATTCAGATCAATATATGCACACCCAGAAGAAATTTATTCACTGTAATGATATGTGAACTTACCAGGCTGCCTTATTCAATTCTATTGAAATGCGCAACAAAGATTACACTCCACACTTGACCTATCAGTCAATATAGCCACTGGAGAAATGTAATGGTATATGGAACCACTTTAAAAATGATTTGGTATATGTCAAGAATGCCTGACTACATCAGAGATTCCTGAACATACTTATACAGGATATTGACCATATCAATGTCTTACTGTTTTCAATCTCCACATTCCTTGCCATATGTTAAATTGATTATTTATGCCATTGACAAAATCATTCCATAGATGATTGCCAGATGCCATCTCTTTGCTGGTCAGTGTTGTTGCATCATTGGCAGAGATGGCCAACAAGGTACTGGCTGCAGACCAGATCTGGGACACTGTGAATATGATACATGAGACTCCATCCACTTCGAACAAGACTCGCTCTGGATGCAAATTGCATATTGATATTCATTTGAAAACACGAAATAAAAGTTGTAATATAATGCAGGAGTTGAACCAAGCACACACTAGTTTGAGCAACATGTTTCCGATTTCAAAGATTTTGATTAAACAATTTCCCAAGTTGGGAATGTGTTTGGCCAAATGTTTGTAGTTTTTGATTGGATGTGCCATTTATATATTACAATGATTATCCCAAGAGTTGTAGGATACGTTAATCGATAAAGTAATGTACACCATGTATAAGAATACTGATAGTAGATTATCTATAAACCAATATAGTCATTCTATCAACCTTTCAGGGTGCACCAACAATGCTATATGAGTGACCGAAGAAATACTTGAATATACTTTGCGTGACCTAGGGTGTGAGTGCCAATATAGTGTCTGTAGATGAAATCAATGGATGCACAACTTTGATATGGTGTTGCAAAGTACCACTGGGCGCGATATGGGATGAGATAATAATCCACAATTACACTATGAATAAGAATATACATGTTAGATCGACTACCATTGGACATATTTGTTGTGACTACCTGGCATGATGTATGTATTATGCTATGAAACTTGCGAGCAAATTTCTTCAATGGAATATTCATGACTTAGGGCTCAAGCGATGGTGAGTTGACTATGAATGGACAGAATTGATGCATCATGATGATACATGATCACAAATACCACTGACGGCCCAAGCTGTTACACTGACATCTCTATGCCCAGCGATGCATACTACAATCGGTATAGTTGCCACCGATGTACGCTTCCAATGGTGTCAATCCAAAAGTTGCACTTATATGTGAATATGGTGCCAACATAGGGGGACTGGGTTTCCTGATCTGTGATATTCCCAGCAGAAATTACTGCTGGATTCATTGTGAGCTGAACAATCATGTGTGACCATATATTCGACAATGGCCTGAACATGTTGCATTGGCGTCATTCGCTACATTCTGATATCAACAACTACCTACATGGTTCAATATTCAAATACTTCCAAAATAGTTTCAAGATCAGTGTTTGAATTTGTGGTAATGGATGTGACTGCTGACAATGACAGCTGGGAGAATCTTGAAAGAATATTGACTGTGAACTTATCAGAATTCCCATGCCAAGGACACATGGAGTATGTAATTGGAAAAACAGACCGCGAGGGTAATGGCAACAGCCTTATCCAATGGGAAAGCAGCCAAGATTATGGATCTGAAGGAACCAGTAAAGCCACAGAAACAAGGGAAAACAGACAGAATCATGTAATCACCCAAACCCAATGTCAAATGCAAGTCACATCTGACGGTCCTTATTGCAACTTACTCAACTGCATAATGAATAATACAGGGCCTCTGGTGGTAACAATTCTGATGGACTATAAGGAAGTTTGACAATATTCAGGTCGTATGATAGAACAGCAAAGAGTTCCACGGGAAGAAGCAAATGGATTTTGAGCTCAAGAAGATAGAATGCTTGTATTGTAAGGAAATCAGCATAAAAGAGAGATACAGGGAACCAAAAATCTGGCAAGAAGCAGCATATCACAAGTTTCGGCAACCAATCGGTATGCTCTGAACCGGTGGATTACCATGTTGCCTCTTAAAATTGATGATGAACCATGTAGGTTTTCGAATGAAGAAAGAAAGATGAGATATACTATCATTGGTTAGAAAGTGGTTATTTAGTCATTTATTTAATTAGTATACAGCATGGTGCCTGCACACAATGGCCGGAGGAGTACAAATAACTATCTGTGAACAAGCACAATAAATGAAATCAAACAAAAGAAAAACAAAAAACCCCTGGCTAGGTAGCACTGCTCTATCATCTCCTGTCACCATTGTCCTACGTACAATGTAATATACAGGCAATCCTGGAAGTCTCCAACACACTATATACAATGCTAAAATGTCCGTTCGTCCCATTCTGCCTGGATCTGCATATCATATAGTTTCCCCCCCTGCAGTTTATCCTCCTCCCCCCTTTCACATTCATAACTTTCATCCTGTCAAACTGCACCATCCCCATTTGTATCATCCTTATCCCATCTAGAATGTCTTCTACCCTCACAATAATTTTCCTTCACTATATTGTTGACTGTTCAATGGCCTGCAATTCCCCACTCCACTGGCCCAGGGGGTTCATCACTATGCAATTGGCCCAGGTGCCACCTCCGTATAACTATGTATATACTATGCACAACATGTTTCACCGGCAGCATTGGATTGCATTTATGAATATGATCAATCAAGCAAAATCAAGATTGATCCACTCCAATGTGATTCTGAATGGTGTGTCTTTTGTGTTGGTATATGGGGGACCTGAGATGCACATATTCTTGAGACTGAGAACCTCTGAAGCAAAATGGTCAGTACAGGGAGTCAACAGAGTTGTTTGGGAATTGGAATAGAAATTTGCAGAAGTATCAATGCACAGTTCTTAATCGTGCGACAGTCAATCTAATCTGGGAGTCGACCCTTATAATAATTTTTCTGGTTTTGTATGGAAAGTTTCAACATACATCATTTTCTTTGCTGGATGTGTTATTTACCTATCTCACTAATTTTGCACTGTAACTGCTTGGGTGACCCTGTTGAGGTTGGATAAAGAGGTGTTATAGTAGGTAGGTTGAATTGCAAGAGTAGACTTGTTGCCAACATGTTGGCAAGTTCGTTGCCATGTATGTTTGTATGTCCAGGAACGCATTGTACTATTATCATAAATTTGCATACTGGGTAATTAATGCAGAAATCGGAGACAGCCAGAGATGTGGACTGTTTTTGTAAGTATTGAGATGTATTATGGCGGCTTGATTGTCTGTCAAAACCCATATATGGCATTTGGTGAGTTGATTATATTCACAAATCTAAAAATATGTCTTTGTTGCTTTAAGCATACCATGTCATTCTGCATCATAAATTACCTGTTGATGGCCCATTGGATCTGTTGCTTCAATTACTTCTTTTCCAGTTATTTTCAACACAGTTCCTGCCCCAATGTTTTCATTCAACATTTATCCACCTGTATTACAATCAATTTTGCTGTCATCTTGTATCAATACTGCCTACGGTTCTTCATGGGCCTTGGCTTTCTCCCTTTTTCAGCACAGATCAATTTGCGGTATCATTCTACCTTGAATCCATGCTGGACCAGCAGAGGTGAAGTATATTTCAATTCATAAAAGATTTGTTGTGAATGGGCTGTATGCAGATATAGTCTGAATGATATATGTTTAAAATTTGAAGACATTTCATTATACGCTGTTCCCAGCAATCAATCATCTCATTATGGTTGTAGACTCACGTGGGTCATGAAATTAAGGGAAAGTCACAGAATATTGTTGCTGATTGAAGTGCATTTTGGGAAACATAACCATTTTCTTTGGATATTTCATATGCATGTTATCTGGTCGTATGACGCAAGCCATGAGCGCTGTGTGATTATATACAGCTTGTATGTACGATATGTGAGAATCGTCAAGGTAACACATAGCACATTATATCAAACTGTTTCACACTGGTATCAATATGTTGCTAGCCTCTTCTACGTGTCTCCAGCGCCAACGTTATATGCAGTCATAACACATGGTTTGTATAGTATGGTGACTGCACTGTACATTGGTTCCCAGTCTGCATTGGCAAGATATATTTTGTTGCGATATACCCGATTGCTATTTCAGGCCTTAAACATATCATGGTGTTTGAAATGGATTTTTCTGTCAATCCAAATACCATTCGACCTTACCACATCTGTGTACACACTTTTTTGCCAGGGTACATCGTTGTGTCATTAAGAAATGTAATCTTTTGGTCAGCTGTGCAGTGGCAAGTGCGTTGATTATGGCACTGCATCATGTCTGACTTTCAGTCGCCAAATACTTCAGCATAGTTTTCATCTGATTTGAAGAACATTCAGGCACAAGCTTTCAGGTATTGTATATTAAATGATATTTATAAGCATCAAACAACAATTGCAACATCGTCAATGTAACTTGGGGTTCCAGAGCTGGAGCTGTGGGTTATGAGTTCTTAAAAGAGAGGACTGAGATAGAGGTGAAACGGAATACGGAATGTCACAGATCCCACAGTGATTTCTGTCTGAGAGTGACTGAGAAGGTCATATCTTCCGTCAAATGCCTATACTGTTGTAGGACTGGATATGAAGTTTTCCATCCAAAATTGAAATGCTGGGGTTAACCCAGTTGTCAAAGAGTTTGAAGGTGGTGGTCTTTGGATACATTGTCAAATGTACTACATACATCCATATCGAGGGCTGTAGTGAATATATTTGGTTTCTTTCTTTGTGCAATTTCATTGATTAGTGCCATGGCGGAATGAATAGCAGAATATTGTCTCCGTACCGCTAGGTAATTTTGATATAGTTGGTTCGATTTTTCAGCCATATATGTAAATCGCTTGGCCATCAACTATTCAAGTATCTTCTCAAGGCATTGTGGAAGGGCAACAAGTCAGAATGCCACAGTTGTTGAATAATCTGGTTTCACTGGTTTGGGATCAGTTAGAGTTGTTGCGTGTCATGATCAGGTGGGGTGGCATTCCCTTTTTCCGAGTATGCGCAATAAGCTGTTGATGTCATACCTGACAAAATGCCCATGGAGACAGGGCAAACATGATTACTCGCCACATACCGGATAAGGATCTCATCAGTAATTACAGCTCTCAGTGTGAAATATAATGCTTCTTAAACATTGATGTGCACTCTGGTGATGGAAGATACAAAATGCACTCACTACTCAACCAGGCCAATGAATACACCTGCCAAGCTTCGCCCAATGGAATGATGTGAATAGGTCAGGTAGTTATTTGATTCGAACGATACCATTGGTCCAGTATACAAACATTGTGGGGTGGATGCCATGATCGAGAACAATTGTCTGAATACAATGACTAAGCAGTAAATGCTATTTGTCAAGAGTTCGATTGGATTGAAGGAATTCCACTGGTCCAGATTGCACAGACCGGGGGGCAAATAACATGAAAGATAACAATGGCCAAAGTATTGTCCATTTTGACAAGAAAGATACTGATGGATCGGGAGATAGAGTTCAGCAGTAGTTGCAAGCACATTTCCTGGAACGATAACTGCGGTGTTAGCAAAGTCAGTACATTCGTTGGAACTGGATAAGGTAAGTAAGTTTTAGAGAATTGCATTGTTAAAGGTAATTGTTAGAGCAAAGACAAAGATGTAAATACCTGAGATTTTTCGGGGGTTGATATACATTAAACTGATCACCTATCACCATCTAAACTTGGAGAAAATGCCTTAACAATATACGCATTGGAAAGCAACATGTTTTTGTTCAGAATCATTTAGTCATTTTTCTACATTCTGTGTAGAGCTTCGAACATATATTCGCTGGAAGTTCTCAACTGAATCGGGATCCTACCGGACCAGTAGACTTGGGACAACCCTCCCAGTGATACATTATATTTTTGCCCAGGATACACTACCATGGAAGGTATGCTTTCTATCCACTCCAAGGTAAATGAAAAGCTCTTGATACTATTTTACTTACACAAATTTCATTCCCATAGTTATCGAAATCATAACCCTTCTGTGTGTTTTTCACTTGCACACACCAGACTTGTCCGACTCCTCCGAAAACCAAACTCATGAAACATCTGGCCACTTCCACATGCTGATCCGTGGAAGCAGCTGTACCCACATGCTGAGGCTTCCGAGATATTTCATCTATCAATCACCTGATGTTTTGTTCAATCATAATGCACAGAAGTTGAGATGGATCCGAAAATCCGAGGATGGTCTCTTACATCCTGGTCAGATGTGAGAATTCATTGAGTCGGAGCACTGATAAGAATGAGCAGGTCACAAGATAGAAGTCCAATATGACACTATATGCTGGACTGGGTCATACAGCTTTTTGTGGGGATTTGTAGGGAGTTGGAACTACTGGACACCATCATTCAGAAAGTGATGGAGAATCATTGAAATATTCGAATGTCCCTCCCAGAGTTGACCGAAGCCTACAATCACCTCCGGATAGATCTCAGTTGACAAATCCCCAGTTCTGGTCAAACAAAAAATGCTGTCTCCACTCTGTTCAATAGATGGGAACCATACCAACAACATTGAGCCCTTGTAGGAAATTTTCTATCCCTGGATATCGAAACCATTCAAGTCAAAGCATGAGAGGTTAGTCAATGGATGTCTGGGTCATATGCCGAACAGTAAGCATAGGCTGAACTGATGACAGATACCGAGAAAGAAACACAGAAAAATGCAGTCGACACACAATAACAGAGAAAGACAGCAGATTGTCAGATGCAACAGCAGTTTGACTATAAATTGAAGGAGTTCTATAGAGCCTTACTGACAAATGTCTCAGATAACAGAATGAACAGATCAGTACAGTCATTGGCCAAATCAGTGTTGGTACTGAAAGCACGAGATATACAGCAAGATGGTGACGGAGTCCACTCGCAAAATACGGTTGAAGAGAGTGCCAGAATTGGGGTACATGAAGTTATTACTCCTGAGCCCATGGCCAACTTAGGTATTTATTTTATTTATTCATCATTCCGCATACAGCCCGCTGGCTATGGCCTGTAAGGTACTAACAAAAAGCCATGAACATGAACAACTCATGAAACCGAACGAAGGCAAAACACAAAACCCCTCGCTAGGTAGCACCACTCCGCAGTCCACTGTCACCCCTTCCCTAGTTACCAAGAAAGTTTCAATAAATCATTGCGGTCTGTAACACACTTCATACAACAATACAATATTTGTCAGTTCAATTCAGCTTGGTTGTGCATATCATGCGGGTTCTCCCCGTGGAGTTTACCCTCCTACTCCCTTCCCAGTTTCTATTTTCTTCTTACTTTCAACCCTCTGCTTGTGCTTCCTCCATATCATCATTTTTCGCATCATCCCCACCACTCGCACTGTGATGATCCTCCACCATATCGTTGAGAGTTCCCTGCCCTGCAATTTGGCTGTTATCCTGCCGAAAGTGCTCATCATCACGGAATTGGCCCAGGTACCACCTTTGAGTAGCTATATGTGTGCAGTGCCGAAAATGTTTCAAAGGTTGCATTGCTTTATCTGTATAAAGATGGTGCTTCAATGATACAGAGGGTGTACGACTACAATCTCATTCCATATTGTTGTTTTTCGCGTTGGTATAAAGAACATCTTAGAAGAAGATGTACTGGAACTGGAAACCTCAATCGCGACATCGGTAGTGAGGGGAATCAACACAATTAATTCATATTTTGGGTAAATAACATCGGGAAAAAATTGCTGCGCCTGGACACATTTGTCGCACCCGGGCATAGGTCCTGTGCCTGGAGCTCCTGGAATGTCGGTAGGCAGGGTGATATGTAAATCCGCGAGGATGCAATGTGACGCACTGCAAAAACAACTCTAGGCGCTATATATTCACACGGTCACATATCACACTGCACTGTGCCTTGTGATGTTTAATATACAGTGTTCTTTGTGTGACCGTTGCAATTGCACGGCGCTTGGTGCTCGGTGGTAACATTGCTCTGTGCATCGTAATCATGATCCTGCGCACTACATATATCACCATACCGTCTGTCTTTCCCAAAGTAATCTTTATTAAGTCTCTTTAATCTATTTACACTTCTGAACATTTTTTATACCCTTTTCACCGCTTTATTCAACTCATCCTGCAGCATATAATAAACATCGTTCCAGGTCGCTAGGTCTATATGACTATTGACTATCCATCCTTTATTCTCCGGCTTTGACGAAATGGGCTCCTCTGGAATTGAGTGAGCTGCACCCACAATAATTTCTGCACTAATAACTGCATATGCGCCTCCAGAAGATAATTTCACTACCCTGACAAGCTGCGATGCATTTTCCAGCATTCCGCCGTTGACAGGCTTTGTCACATCAACTTATGCTAGCCAAAATATATTCCCGCCGCACGGATGGACGACTCGCAAGTTGAATAGATGAAGCATACAGTACGGTACACGCCCCTGCAGTGCCTTGTGAGACAGCTCCTGCCTCTCATTACGTTGCAAAGTCTGAACACATACCCAGTAATGGCGGGCAGCCCTGGAATACCATAGTTTATCTCCTGTATATTTGAGCTTCTGAATGATGTGCTTGCCGTGCATGTTGCGTGATTCTACCTTCAATCCATGGTAAATTGCGGCTGCGCTGCTTAAGAGATCATCCGAATAGATGTTGACCTTCTTGGAGTATAACAAACGACAGGTGGAATCGTATAAACGATCTCGGAGGACATCGTCACTGATTGTTTTCAAGAGGCCTCGAAAGTCCTTGACTTGCTCTTTTCCGTTGTGCTGTTGTGAAGATATGAACCTCAATAAACGACATCTAGTAGTTGCTTCTGTCGTCACTTTGGTCGTCACTTCCGTCATCGCCTGTAGAGCAGCTCGTTTACAATTCCAAGCGTCGCGATTTACCTGTCTGACCACGAATGCATCACTCCGAAGGTAGTAGTTGATGATCTGAGTATAGTAATCACCGGTCTTATTCGAGGCATAAAATCCGTTCTTAATCTGTGTCCGGTGAGCACTTTCTCCAATCTCTGTCGACCACTGTGTAAGCGATCCGTACCGTTGTATCTGTTCTCGGAACTGCTGCATGAGATGGATTTTCGGAGAGTTGAAATCGCAACCATCTTCAACTCATTCCGCCATTTCTGCATTGATAATATCTTTCCATGTGTCGTGAATGCGCTGTTGAAACGCTGCCGTTTTTTTCTTGTTTTCCACTGAATTCAACTCGGCATTCCGCTCGGCACACAATTCCATACGTCTCTCTGTGGCCTCTACTGCAAGTGGTTTGCCAGCCATGAATTGTTGAAACACATCCTTCGAATCGTGGAAGCGACCTAGAGCATCGTCTATAAGGTCTAGCATTTCTTCATCGTGAGAATCATATTGGCAATAGAAATAGAACTCAATGAAAGAACGAGAGCACTCAGCCGCACGATCAGAAACAAAACATTGAGAGGGGCTTGGATTCCGTGGAGCATCGCGTATGACACCCACAAAGAATCGTGTTATCGTCCTCATTTCTCCTCCGTTCCAACGCGAAACCTGCTCTTATGCACATCTTAGCTTCGTCATATCAAGGTATGCAGGCACCAAGAGCCAAATATCATTGAACTTGTCCAGCCGTTTATGCTGCTTGAGAAACTCATGAAGCCATGTCAGGAGGTGCTTCAACATCCCAATTTGCATCGTATGGAGCAGATCAGGCTTGGGGAGATCGCTTGTGACGAAATCGAGATACCATATGATATTATACCCTGGATTGACATCATGGAGTTTGAGTTCGGCCATGCTCAGAGGTGTATTTGAATCCGAGAACATACGATACTTATTATGATCCCAGAGGTCATGTCTTTCATGTCGGCAAGATAGTTTACCCATTTCCT
>WHVE01001282.1:0-20031 GCA_015178995.1 Trichophaea hybrida
GGTGAGTTCTGATTCTGTATTGGCTAGTGATTTGAGGGCTCCAAGGGCTCTTTTGCCACATGCAGTTTTAAGCATATCATGGTGTTTGAAGTGATTTTTCTGTCAAACCAAATACCAATCCACCTTACCACATCTGGGCCAACGCCTTTTGTGCCTGGGAAAATGGTTGTGCCATTCGGTAGGGTAATCTTTTCGTCATCGGAGGTATCACCGTTGCGTTTATTATGGAAGTGCATCATCTCCGACTTTGAGTCATCAAATCGTACTGTGTTGTTTTCTGCCCATTTGAAAGCTGTCCGTGCAGCTGCCTCAAGGCATCTTGCATTATATGCTTTGATTTACTTTGAACAACAATTGCAACATAGTCAATGTAGCTTGGTGTCCAGGAGCTGGGGTAATGGGTTGTGAGTTCGTAGAAGAGAGGACTAAGATAGAGGAGGAAGAGTATTGGGGATGCAGGCGATCCCTGAGAGATTCCTGTCCGGACGGGGCTGAGGTCTTGCTTTCTTCCATCAAATGCCAGTGCTGTTGTACAGTCGGATAGAAAGTGGTCGACCCATAATTGAATTGCAGTTGGGTAGCCCTGTTGTCGTATAGTTTGAACAAGACGGTCCTTGGATACATTGTCGAACGCGCCACATACATCCAGAATGAGGGCAGTAGTGATTTCTTTTGCGTGTTTTCCTTGTTCAATTGCATGTGTATGAGCCATTGCAGCAGCTATAGCAGAACGTTGTCTTCGTCCTCCTATTTGGTCTTTGTGTAGTAGGTTGTATTTTTCAGCCATATATGCAATTCGGTTTGCCATCAACTTTTCAAGGATCTTCCCAAGGCAATTGAGAAGGGCGACAGGTCGGTAGGCCTTAGGTATTGAATAATCAGGTTTTCCAGGTTTGGGTATAATCACAGTTGTTGCTTGTCGCCAACAGGCAGGGTGATATCCAGTGGTTCCAAGTATAGCAAAGAGACTATTGAATTGTTCGGTGGCTGCCAGGTATGCTTGCCGGAGACAGTAAAAGGGAAGCCCATTGGGTCCAGGGGCTTTACGTGGTGTGGAGGTGAATATTGCTTGTTTGATTTCTGTTGGGGTAAATGAAAACCATGGCAGGGTTGGTCGATTGGTGATTTCAGTTGGGGATGGTGCTACTGGTGGGGGTGGGAACATAGTGGAACGGAACAGCACTGCCTTTTCTTCAAAAGTCACAGCTGTGGTGTTGGAGAATGACAGGGGTGGTGTCCACTGGGTTTTCCTGGGTTTGGTATAGCGGAGGGCGGTATATATCGCAGTGCCTTGTGCGTTTGCTAGAAATTCAATCCACATTGCTGTTTTGCAGGTGCAGATATCCCGGAAATATTGGTTGGGAACAGCTTTGAATTTGATGTGATCACTTTCAAGGAGGTTTTCTTCCGCTGCTTCTGGGCTCGATTCATCTGTGTTCGGGTGATTTTGAGTCGAGGTGTCCACCACCGTTTTGAATGGGCTGTAAGCTGGAGGACTGGGGTAGATTCCTTAACAGCATCGAGAATCATATCTCGAAGCAGTTTGGCTGATTTGTCAAGGTTTGATTCGGTTGGTTGTTCATGGACGTATTGCCAGACCATTCGTGAGGCATGAGACAGTGTATTGAGAGTTTTCGAGAATATGTCCCAATCTGTCTTATTCCAGTTGTATCTTATCGTATTGGAGTCAGTGGTAACAAGTTCAGATTCTGCCAAAATGTCAAAACGTATTGTTGTATCGTCTGAACCAGTTGATACGTTGTCATCCACTGCCCAATTTGTAACTGAGTCATGGATGGCTTGCGATGGAAGGCCAGGTCAATAATGGAGGTTCCCTTGCCATTTCGGTAGTAGTAGGTTGGGGTGTCTGGTTTGTTCAGGAGGGAAACATTTTTGGTTTCCATGATCTGAACAAGTTGGTCGGCGCGTTTGGGTGTTTTGATTTGTGAATTCCACCATATATGGTGGGCATTCATATCACCAGCAATAATGCATTGTTCAGGCAATGGCATTTTGGTGAAGCTTTTTGGAATAGTATAGAGATTAGATATGCCTTCATGTTCATTGTAAATATTGAAGACTGTGATTGGTGCAATTGAAGGGGTTGATATTTCAATGACTTGAATATCAGGATCCTGGCTGATGTCAGTACATGGGGAGCATTTGATATAAGGGTTGTTTTTGGCCACATAGGCAATTGTCCTATTGTGTTTTCTTAAGTTTTTAGGTGGTATCAGTAGCTCAAATCCAGGGTGTGTTGTAATGAATGTATTGTTCGGGTTGAATCCAGGTTCTTGGAGTAAAAGAAGGTCGGCCGTTCCAACTGCAAAGTCAAGAAGGTATTGATGACTAAGGAGGAACTGTTGCAGTTGTGTTGTATAATTCGAATTTTGGTAGGTGAATAGGAAGGTTGTTTAGGCATGGGTGATGGTCGGGTGGTCTTTCATGAACTTGGCTCGTACCTCAGCACGAATGGCAGTAATTGTTGGGCATTTAGAATCGTTGGCCCAGTGATTACCCTTGCAGTTGATGCATTGGATAATATCATGGACACACTGTTTGCCTATGCTGGGACATGATCCACATGAGTGGGAGGTAGTGGTGTGAGGTTCTGCACATATGTTGCAGAAAGGTGATTGTTTGCATCGTAGGTAGGAATGGCCAAATTGTTGGCAGTTAGTACATTGGTCGGTTGGTCGGGATGCCACATATCGGTCGGCTTTGTGGGTCTTGCCATCTACTTGTACTCCATGATCTTGAATAAGTTTTGCTTCATGTTCAGTACGGACTGCAATAACCATGGTGGTTACCTTGTTGTGTGGTCGCGTTGCTGGCTTTGTAAGTGATCGTGGTAGAGTGGCAAGCTTGATATGATTGTTGTTCATTTCAATATCTTCTTTCAATAATTTCATTCCTGTTTCACATTCAGGAAACATTGTAATTTCAATGGAATGAACCATCATTCAGATCCAGGTTTCTTGCTTTTTGAGATTTTGTGCGGTTGTATCAACTGAACGAACTGTTTCTTCAATAGCAGCCTTATGGGCTAGTACCAATTCCACAGGGCAGGCATCTGCTGTCAGGAGGACGAGGTTGTGCTTATAGTTGGCAGAAACATGTCCAATATTGGCCAAAGGGTCTGCGTGGCAGCGTCGGAGGGTGGCGTTGATCGCCAGTTTGAGTTGGTAACATCGGCAGTGACTGGTTGATCACTGTGTCGGGCAATCCCTAGTGTGTGTTGTTTTTTGGAGAGAGGACGGGGATTCAGAGTGCGTCCATTCTTATCTTTTGGTGGGTCTTTCTTGGCACATGCAGATGCAATTGCTGACCAGAGTGTGGGTTTTGGGGAAGTTCCTGCTGGGACGGCTGGAGTTAGTAGGTCTGGTGGTGCTGGTGGTGCATCTTCTTTGAAGCTTGGATTTGTACAAGGTATTCAACTCGTTGTCCAAGGGTTGCAATGGTATTGAGGGCAATTTCGTGTTTGGTTTCCATTGAGGCTAAGCGGGTTGCCAGTTTTCGGTTTTGGGTTGTGAGACGTTTGTTGATATTGAGAATATCCTTGTGGAGTGGTTCAAGGATGGCTTTGAATACCTGATGAATTCTATCTTCATCTTCATCATTTGGATTCAGCAGATTGTTGGATGGGTCCTGAAAGTCTTCATCTTCAGAATCGTCATCATCATCTGAACATTCGTCATTGGCCTCAGTATCCTCTGGGGCATCTCCAACTTCAAGATCTGCATTTTCAGAGTTTCCGAGATGGCCTTGGTTGGTTGATTGTTGAGGTGGGGAAGATGGTTGTAGTTGTTCAGAGGGTGTCCTGGGATGAACATTACCAATGGCCATGCGGGTGCTTGAACATGTACGAGTGGCATTGAGTGGTGGGTATGGTGAGGTAGCCGGCAGTCGGCAAGAACTTCCCTGCTTGCCTTTCCTTCCGCGTTTGGATATGTGGCCTGTAAGGGTAGTGTGTGATACAGCTGGGGCATCAATTGCGGAAAGTGGGTCGGAACTGGGGTTTGGGTAAAGGTGCATTCCATAAGTGCTGGAGGTGCCAGGTGGGGGTGGTTGTGGTATTGGGGAAGTCATTTAAGACTTTAGAGGGTGTATAAGGTGCTTTAAAAGGTGCTAAATATGTTAATGAAATGAATATTTTCTAGGTATTTTGAATAGGTATAAATCCGACGTTTGAGTGTTGATATATGTGGCCTTGGTACCACCTATTCCCTGAGGGGGTTAGAGCTTCACCTCTTTTGTCCTAGCAAGGTGTTGGAGCCTTGTACTAGAGCCATTGCCTCCTCACAGCAGATACAGAGACACCCGTAGCGACAAGAAAACCTCTAGAAGGCCTGCTATGTGATGGGGCTGTAAAACCACTGCAAAAAGGAAGTGCAACTTAACTCTGGAAGATCCACCCAAAGACTCAGGGGGTCAATGGTGGCAAAGTAGCCGGACGTTGTCGCCTACACCCTGGTAGGTCTGCTGGGCCCCGGTGGCCTATATGTTCCAAAAGGGGGGGATGGGAAAATGCGAAAATTTGAAAATCAACCGTTGTGAAATCAATTTTTGTCCGATTAAGTTGTGCTTTCGGCAGGGTAGACCTGTGTATGCGTGCAAGCTGAGTTCTCAAGGGCGTTGGAAACGGATGAAAACCCGTAGAGAAACGATGGATTTCGAATCTGGGTTTTTGGCTTCGACGATTTTTGGCCCACGCTGTCTGGGTCTTGTAGAGAAGTATAGATGGTTCGTTCTAAGAGCTTCTGAGGCCGCTGAATCGATTGCCATTGTCCTTCGTGATTTGGAGTTGATTCCACTGAGATAGAGGGGGGTAGGAGTCAAAAAGCGACTTTTCGAGGATTTTTGGCCCAGACAGTCAGGGGCTTATAGGCAGGTTTTGATGGTTCGTTCTAAGGGCTTCTGGGGCCGCTGAATCGATTGCCGTTGTCCGATTCTGATTTGGAGTTGATTCCACTGAGATAAAGGGGGGGTAGAAGCGAAAAAGCGACTTTTCGAAGATTTTGAGTAACTAATGCAAATGTTAAGCTTTTGGTCTGAAATTAAAACCTGAGCCTCGTCTATATGAGCTCCCAATGCTCCCAAAGTTTGAAGTCGATTGGATAAGAATTGGTTGTGTGGAAGTTCAGTGGGGGCCCTTTTGCAGGGGGTGAAAAAGAGGAGTAAGAGGCCCAGTTTTCCACCCAGCAACTATGAAGGTCCTGGGGAAGAGATGCCCTTTTATAGGGGGGGTAATTGGGAGTTAGGAATCGATAGGAAGTGTCCGTTTGTTGATAGCTATGCTGGTTGTTGACTTATTTTCGAAAAACGGTTTTGCTGGTGTGGTTGTCGCTTAAAATCCTTGAAAAATGATAAGTGGATGATTGTATTCTTCATCACATCAAGAATCCTGCCTCGAAAGCTGAGGATGCTCGATTAGTCGGTGAATTCAGAGCCTGGAAGAATCCCAGTGATTTCGTCAATCATAGGATCGTATGTCATGACTTCTCTGGGCGACTAAGCCGTCTGGTGTGCAAGTTTACTATACTCGGCAGGAGAGCACATCTAAGTGAAGAACATCAGCATTATGTCAAGAAAATTACAAGTTCGGACAGGGGTCGATTACTTTACGCTTGCTAGTTGCCCTTGTGAGAGCACCCTCCTCCACTTTGTCTGAAACTATTAGTATATTGGCACAATTTGGTACCTGTGTGTGTGTAGTCCGATGCTGCTGTGATGGTCGTTTCCCTAGAGATGATGTTGAAGGTGCCAAATATGGGACGATGTGCGGGCTTGGTTCATTGCCACATGGCGATTCTTCGTACAGATCAGGAATTTCTACTCTCCGACGTCTGGTTGATGGTAGAGGAGGAGGCGGAGGGGAAGGTGGAAGATTAACTTCAGTTAAATATTGGAGGAATTTGTACTTGTCGTCATCGTGATGGATTCTCCTGGAGCGACGACGGGGATGAGGAGAGGATGGTCATCCTGGGTATCTTCGTCTTTGGACAGATTCCACTCACGGCGACGAAGCGGTAAAGTTCCCGGCCATTATACGAGCGCATCAATCAGGGGTGAGGAAAGTGCAATGATAAAGTGGTAGATTAGGGGTAAAGGCATATACTAAAAGAACGAAGAACTCACTCGTTGCGCCGCAGAATACTCTTGTTCAAATGGTGGCTTTTGTAATCTCATTTCCCTCTGGACTTGCCAAGAACATATTCAATATAATATTATAGCTTAGTACTGAATAGGTAGTCGGTGAGCCAGTTGACGTAGAGCTCCAGCAACCAGAATGTAGCACATAGTATCCATCAGTTGATTTGATGATATCAGTCCACCAATGGCGAAACAACTCAGACAGCCGCAAATCATTGTGTAGTTGCATTCCCCCATAAGGAATGGCTTAGCATTTGATACGTATGATGTCGTTGATAAGTCCATAAATACACTCATCGCAGCAAAGAACTTCTCCATTGAGATAGCAAAGATATTCTGTAGGTATATTCACTGCCATGCTATTATACTTGTACGAAAACTATTCAACGTTCGTACTTACCTAGCTGACCAATCAGATTGCCTACTTCCAGCCATGGCATGGACGGCCAGTTAAAGGCATCGATAAAAATAGATCAATATCAAAATCTCCAAATGATGCAAATCTCCATCAATTGCATAGAACATAGCATGAGTATCAAAAAATTAAACAAACCGTGTAATTACAGAATTCCTGCGTTGAACTGAAGGAACTATTAATCCTGGCAAGAAATACCAACTGACACAAAAGCAATAACAGGACAAAGAACAAAACTAAAAATGCAACCAAAAACGCGACCAAAAACTCCATCTTATTCAATATTGCGACCACTGACATTCGGACCGGTCAGAAATAGTTCCCAATGTGTTGTCAAGGGTTCAAGGCTCGGAGTTCTAGGGGTTATAAAACCAAACTAAGACGTAGGTGTCGTGGGGTGAGCAGTGATCACGGGTACTGCGTAACAGGCAAGAGACTCAAATTCCGGAATCACAGAAGTGAACAAGAGTTGTTGCCGAAGCTATTGACTGTTTTGTAGACTAGAGAACGAGTGAAAAACAAACCTATCCTCTGCGAATCCAGCATCCTTATATACAGTTAACGCGACCGTCGTCACCTTTGCTCACTCGTTCCGAAATACATTCTAACTCCACACAACTATGTACGCAACCCTTTCAGTCCGCGGCCTACGCCATAACCATCACACCACATTTACAACGCAACCAACGAAACCTAATTCCAACCAACGAAACCTGATTCTTTCCAACGAAACCTGATTCCAACCAACGAAACCTGATTCTTTCCAACAAAACCTGATTTCCTTCGTATTCCGGTATTGCAATCATCGATCCAGATCCCTCCCCCAATCCTCACTCGACACAACCGTGACAGTAGCTCCCCCTTCCACAGGCCGAGTTCCTACAAGGCTATTGATCCGGGTTTGCCCGGTTGTTCTTTGTGGAATACATCGATTGATTGAAGTCCGTCCACATTGATTGCCGGTTCCAAGCTTTGTTCATCATAGTCTTTCCACTTGACTAGGTACTGCAGTTGTCGTCGAAACATCCTCAAGTCGTCGATGTGTTCCACTTCGTATTCTTCTTCTCCGTCCACAATAACTGCAGGTAGTGCGGATTCGATTTGCCCTGGCAAGGGATCTTCCTATACTTTGATCCAGCAGGAGATTGGTTGTACTGGATGAATGTGAAGATCATTGGGTAACTGTAACTGGTAGGCCCATGAACTGACAACCTCCGTAATCTTGTAGGGTCCCAGGCGTTTCCAGTCAAGTTTCTTGCTGGGTCGTTGTGTTGTAATATGTCTGGCGTCCATCCAGACTCGATCCCCAACCTTCATCTGCACTCCCTCCTGTCGATGCTTGTCCGCTTGTTCCGCCTGGATATCTTGCGCTCGAGTCATTTCAGCCTTCATCCGTTGGAAGATATCGTTCATTTTCTGGGAGAGGGTGTTTGCGTTTACTTCCCTGATATCGTTTCCATTCTGAATCGAATGTTGACTAAAGGTCATTCTTGGGTGAAATCCGTAATTGCCAAAGAATGGTGAGCATCCTGTTGTATCCGAGGCGTGATTGTTCGATGCGAATTCTGCCATTGGTAGCCACTGTGTCCAGTCATTCTGTTGATAATTGACGAAGGCCCTGAGGTACTGTTCCATAATGGCGTTTATTCATTCTGTTTGTCCATCTGTTTGCGGATGAAATACGGTTGACAGCCTTCGTTTGACTCCGAGTCTTTCACAAACATGACTCCAGAACTCTGACGCGAATTGGGGTCCTCTGTCCGATACTATGGTGTCTGGTAAGCCATGTAACTTGAACACCTCACGTATAAACATCTCGCCCAGCTTCTTGCCGTCTGTATCGTCCCGACATGGTACTAAATGTTTCATTTTTGACAACCTAACAACCACTACCCATATGGCGTTGTACTCCTCGCTCTCCGGTAGTCCCACCACGAAATCCATACTCAGATCCTTCCACCGTTGTTGCGGTATTTCCAGTGGTTTGAGCCATCCATGGATTTTCTGGTGGGTTGCTTTGCTGCGTTGACATACGTGGCAGTTTCGTATGTATCTGTCCACGTCCTTCCTCATACCAGGCCATTGATGACTTCTTTTGAGGAGTTTGAAGGTTTTTGCTCGTCCTGGATGTCCTGCTGCCGGTGTATCGTGATGATTCTTTATCAGTTGAAGTTTCTTCGAAGTTTCTTTGCTGATGATTGCCGTGGCGTTGGCACACAGTCCTTCGCTGCTGTCATACGGGCAGTCCTTGCATACCCTTTGAATCCAATTCCACAACTCTTCTGAAGTAACTTCGTCTGCTTCTCGACTCACTACTTCCGCAAATGCTACCACCAATCCCTTCTGTATTCTTTGGTCAAGATTTTCCGTTTTCAGCACGATTTGTTGGGTTTTTTCTGCTCCCCCCTTCGGAGGAATGTCTCCTGGCATTCTGGTGAGTGCATCGGGCTTCTGACCCTGTTTTCATGGACGGTATATGATCTTGAACTTGAATCTTGATAGGAATTCCGACCATCTTGTTTGCCTTCTGTTGAGTAGCTTTGATGTCATGAAGTATTCGAGATTCTTGTGGTCTGTCAGTATTTTGATAGGATGTACTGACCCTTCGCATTCCGGTCTCCATTGTTCCAGACTTTTAACGATGGCTTCCAGCTCTTGATCATGGATTTCGTAATTTTCTTTGGCTGGTGTATGTGTCTTTGAAAAGAATGCCACTGGATGGAGGATTCCCTGATCGTCGTACTGTGAGAATACTCCTGCGGATACATAACTCGATGCGTCGGTTTCCAGGACAATTTCCTTTTTGTAGTCGAAGTGTGCTAGGACTGGTGCTGTTGTAAATGCTTCCTTCAACTCGGCAAACGCTCTCTTTTGATCAGGGCCCCAGTAAAAAGGTACCAGTTTCTTCGTAAGTTTGGTTAATGGTTGGACCACCCTGCTATAGTTTCTTATAAACCTTTGGTAGAAGTTTGCGAATCCTAAAAACGCTTGAACTTCCTTGAGCTTGCCAGGTGCTTCCCACTCCTTCACCACTGTTACTTTTTCCGGGTCCATTCTAATCCCATTTACCCCAACTATCAATCCCAGATACTTCACTTCCTGTTGATGAAACTCGCATTTTTCTGCTTTCAGATACAGACTGGCCTCCTTAAGCGTCGTCATTATTGCTCTGACGTGTTCCTTATGTTCCTTTAAATTATCACTGTAAATATGGATGTTGTCCAGGAAAGCCGTGCAGAAGATGTCCAGAAAGGGGCGAAGAGTATCGTTGATAAATTCCTGAAAGCTAGCAGGTGCATTGGTGAGTCCAAAGGGCATAACGAGAGATTTGAACAGGTCATAACGAGTCCTAAACGCCGTTTTCCATTCGTCTCCTTCTGCTATTCGGATCATGTTGTAGGCGTCTCTGACATCCAGTTTGGTGTACCACTTGGCTTTTGACAATCTCAACAAGGTTTCCTGGATTAACGGTAATGGATATCGATTTTTTATGGTTCCTTCGTTGAGTTCTTGGTAGTCCACGCACAGTCGTAAGCCTCCATTCGGTTTAGGTGCGAACAACACCGGTGCTCCGCATGGTGATGATGACGATCTGATGAATCCCTTTGACAAGTTCTTTTCAATCCACTCTTTTAGGACCTGAAGTTCTTCTCTTGACAAACTGTATATTGGTCCAAAGGGTGGGGTGAATCCATCTTGGAGTGTGATCTTATGATCGTATGGTCTGTATGGTGGTGGCCTTTCAGCGATTACTTTAACAAAGAGGGGGAGAAACTCGTGATATTCCTTGGGAATTAACTGTTCCAGCGGTTTTTCTTGAAGGTCCTTTACTTCTAGGGCCTTATTGATTTCATACAAGGTTACCGCGTACACCTTGAGTTTCTCCTTCTTATTCTGTCTCATAAATGGGGCTGCTGCTATGGCGCATATGTCCAGTTTTGGTTCATCGGATTCCGTTGTTTCTATATTATTTCCCCATACCCATACGCTCGAGTGATGTTGGCAATGTCTCTGGCCATAATTGCTTTCGAATCCTATTCTTTTGTTTTGGAACTTGACTGTAACATCGTGCAGTTGTAGCCATGGTAACCTGAGCACGATTGGATAGTGTCCGAGTATCGTAACGAATGCTGGTAGTTGCTCCTGATGTCCCCGTATGCCTAAGCCCAGTTTAGCCATGGTGGTGATGGTTCCTGATTCGATGGGCCTCCCATCTATAACTTCCAATTCTCTTGATTCTTTTAATTCTTTTTCTTGTATTTGATGATGGCGAACGAAATCTTTGTCAATGAATGCTATTCCAGTATCTCCGCAGTCTATCAAAGCGTGGGTATCCATGATCTTGTGTTCTATTTTTAGCGAGCATTTCACAACGAGATGTTTGCTTTCCATAGAAGACTCTTTTATTTCTGTGCTTGATATTGAAAACTGCGAAATACCAAAACTAGCATTATCTGACAAAGGAGATTCGTTTCCAGCGCAATTACCATCCTTATTGCACTGGACTAAACTTTTCCCGATTCCACTTCCTTTCCATTTCTTGTTGTCGAATCTGTATCTCCTTCATTTGCTGCCTTCCTAAAAGGTGTTACTTCCGTCTGTCCTGATGCTGCCTTCAGCTTCCTTGGGCACGATGCCGCGAAATGTCTGCTATCCCCACAGTACATACATAATCCTCCTTCCCTTCGTCTCTTCCTTTCCTCAGGTGTGATCCTTTTTCCTTTCACTGCTGAAAGATCCATTGGAGTGGGACCGTGATAACCTGCAACTGATCCTGCTGGTGCAGCGTCTGGGGCGGATGTGGTGTTGGTCGTTGAATCGGACTTCTTATAGCCCTCCCATCTCCCATATTTCTTTTCCGCCGCTCTTCTTCTCAGTTGCGAGTCTCTTTTTGACACCATCTTGACGAATTCTATCATGCTTTCCGGGTTCTCGATATGTTGTATGGAGTCCTTGAGCTCGTTGAATAGTCCCTTTTGTAGTGCATCAAGTTGTGCATCTTTGTTCCATTTGGTGTCTACTACGTATCTTTGAAACTCCGCGTAGTACTAAGAGAATTCGCGGTCTCGTTGTCTGAGTTTCTCGAGTTCTCTTTTGGCCGTTGCTGCTCTGTCTTGATCTCCAAATGCTACATCCAGCAGGTCAATTAGGTCTTTCAGGGTATTGAGCTTGACTTCCCCTGAGATTTCGTCACAGTGTGGCATTAACTGTGCCAGAGCCACTCCTTTTAGACATCCAACTGCATACCTCAGCTTCATCTGTTCGTTGCTGAATGCCTTTGGTTTTCCGGCTATCTTCAATGCCAACTGCACCTTCCATCCTCGCAGTTCCTTTCTATCTTCTCCTGAGAAGCTGGTGATATCATTTACCTTCTCTTCTCGCTCTTCCGCTTCTGTTCTTACTCTTGATTCTCCCCCTCTTCCCTCTGTCAACTTGAGAATTCTGGTCACCTGTTGTCGATTTTCTTCTGCCAGGTCTCTAAACTTCTCCATTTGAGCTTCAGCATCTTCCAGATCGTGTTTCAACTCCGCCAGGTCAGGATTTGCTCCCTCCAATGCTTGTTTTAGGATCCGGATTTCTTTAACCAGGTCCCCATGACTGCATGTTTGCGCTGTTCCTGTTGTTGCTGCTGTTTGTTGAGTAAGCAGTAGTTCCTGCTTCAAGTTGTCCCTTTCCTGGACGACTTTTTCTCCTTCTGCCAACAATTCTGATATTCGTACTTCCGCATTCTTCACAGATTGCTGTTCGTTGAGCAATTCGTTCAATCTGCTGGTTGTTGGTAGTTGGCTTATTGCTTTGAGCACTTTGTTGATGTCCTCGATGTGCTCCCTGAGCTGTATATTGTTCATGACTTCTATGTTCCTCGCTGCCACTATTTCCAGCTCGATCTGTAAGGCTCCAGTGAATGTGACATCGCGAGTCTGCCGCGAGGATTCTCCTGACATCCTGGCAGTGGTGTTGAGAGGCTGCTGTGAGGAGGTTTGCAGCTGTGAATCCAGAGCGAGATTTTTTGTTCAGGTGGACTGCCAACTGGTCAATGTTTTCTTGGATTTGTTGAACTGCCACTTCGATTTCTGCTTCTAAAAATGGGTTGATTATTCACCAGAAGAATACCTCGTGTTTGCTGGGTGTTGTTACAATCATCAGCGGAGTCGGTAAAGGGGCTGGATGTGCTTCTCGATCAACTCCTTTTCCCTTATTCGCTTTTCGTTCTTTGTAATCCGCCCACGAGATTTGGCTTGTTATGTCCTTCTGTGTTGCTTTGATCGTGGATTCTGATATCGTTGATTGAGCTTCTGCTGCTATACCGATTGTTGTATGTGTTCCTCCGCAGTTATGTTCGCAGTAGCACGGTTCTTCGTTTTGGCAATCGACGTGAAGACCGTAGTACTTGGTCCAGATGTTTTTGAATACTGCATCGTTGATTTGGAGGCCTCCTCCGTTGCTTGCTGCTTCTGTCCAGTAGCTATTCCAAGGAGATACCGCTTGTGGTTCGTCCCGGAAGTATGCTTCCAAAGGTTCCTCGGGTTCGTTGAGGATAGCGTCGATGCTATCAAAGGCGTTGAGGGGTTCTTGTTCGAAGGGATTGATGGTTCGACCAGCTAGGTCGAGAAAATTGATTCGGGATTGTTGAGGTTTGTTGCTGTCGTATGCTGGCATTTAAAACAGCGTGGACCCTTCTCGTTGATGTTTCCACAGGCACACAACGCAGGAGTGTCTCCAAAGGCTGTGTACTGTGAGCTTATTTTCGAAGTTTCCAACTGATTTAAATACAGAGCAAAGGGAATTGCAGGGTCCATGGCAAAAGTAACAACCGCTTCGATGAAAGTAGCGGCACATATACTGAAATATAACCAGTAGAATCGATTGTAGACTCGTTCTTCTGTCAAGGGTTCAAGGCTCGAAGTTCTAGGGGTTATAAAAACCAAACTAAGACGTAGGTGTCGTGGGGTGAGCAGTGATCGCGGGTACTGCGTAACAGGCAAGAGACTCAAATTCCGGAATCACAGAAGTGAACAAAGGTTGTTGCCGAAGCTATTGATTGTTTTGTAGACTAGAGAACGAGTGAAAAACAAACCTATCCTCCGCGAATCCAGCATCCTTATATACAGTTAACGCGACCGTCGTCACCTTTGCTCACTCGTTCCGAAATACATCCTAACTCCACCCAACTATGTACGCAACCCTTTCAGTCCGCGGCCTACGCCATAACCATCACACCACATTTACAACGCAACCAACGAAGCCTAATTCCAACCAAAGAAACCTGATTCTTTCCAACAAAACCTGATTCCAACCTACAAAACCTGATTCTTTCCAACAAAACCTGATTTCCTTCATATTCCTGTATTGCAATCATCGATCCAGATTCCTCCCCCGATCCTCACTCGACACAACCGTGACACGTGTAATCCACTTGTGCAAACAAGTGATCTACTTTTTGGTTTGCAGAGAAATTGTTTCCGGCAATGGAGGATTTATATTGTAGGGATCATCATTGAGCCAGGTATCCTCCGACTCATCAACATCAGTATTTGTCCAGTCAGTATAAAATCCCACAGCCCTTGCCCGAATACATTTCAGTATCCACTGATGGTATATGTTATGCTTTTGGATGATGATCTCGCTCTCTTTCAGGCTTGCCCAGCTCCATGGAAGAGATCGCTGCTTCTCCTTGAATGCACTATCCATCAGGAAAAACCAAAAGTACATTGCCGAGCTCTCTGACGTTTGCGAGCTCAGCAAGCAAATGATTGAATTTAGGTTTCAGAAACTCTGGGCGAGCTGTGTGCCTGAGCGGCATGCTTGTCAAGGGTTCATAATGAGTTGATGACGCGATCATGAACATGGGCCCTTTGTCGCTATCTTCGGCATGAGTTTGTGAAGCATTCATGAACGCTTCGTGAACCTCAGAAACCTCAGAAACCTCAGCAATCACAGCGGAAATTACTTGTTTTACCCCTTATTCCACTCGGTCAAGGTCACAAATGCAATTTCCGAACCAAAGCACACTTGTATACGAGTTATCATTAAACTAAGCAAATTCTTATTAAACTAAGTGAATTCTCATTAAACTATGATCTAGCCTCCAGCACTAATAACTAGTTTCGTATTTCTATTTTCACTACCACACCATCGATCTGACAAAAGAAATTGTTTGATCGAACGAGTAATTTGAGTACTATATTATGGTCACTGCCCTACTGGTGGTGAGGGTAGGGAAATACAGGAGCGGGAGCAGGAGCAGGAGCAGGAGCAGGAGCAGGAGCAGGCGAAGGTGGAGAAGGAGAAGTAGAGCAGCCAGTCGAGTGTCAATAAAAAAGATACCCCAGCGTTCTTGCAATCTCTTGATGTACTCAGCGAGACAAATCGATTGAGCATACCCATGAGTGAATCGGAGTTGTTCTGCAAATGTTCGATGGAGGTTGGCACAGAAGGATGAGATGGTGGTGGAGGAGGAGAAGGAGAAGTAGAGCAGCCAGTCAAGAGTCAATAATCAACGTACCCCAGTGTGCATTCACTGTCTTGATGTACTCGGCGAGACGAATTGATTGAGCGTACCCACGAGTCAATCTGAGTTGTCCTGCAAAAGTTCGAACAGGGTCAGCACTGCAGGAGAAGGAGGAGGTGAAGGCGGAGCAGGAGGAGAAGTCGAGCAGCCAGTCGAGAGCCAATAGTGGACGTACTCCAGCGTGCTTTCACTGTCTTAATGTACTCGGCGAGACGAATCGATTGAGCATACCCACGAGTCAATTGGAGTTGATCTGCAAAAGTTCGAAGAGGGTCAGCACTGGAGGAGAAGGAGGAGGCGAAGGTGGAGAAGAAGGAGAAGTAGAGCAGCCAGTCGAGAGCCAATAGTGGACGTACTCCCGCGTGCTTTCACTGTCTTAATGTACTCGGCGAGACGAATCGATTGAGCATACCCACGAGTCAATTGGAGTTGATCTGCAAAAGTTCGAAGAGGGTCAGCACTGGAGGAGAAGGAGGAGGCGAAGGTGGAGAAGAAGGAGAAGTAGAGCAGCCAGTCGAGAGCCAATAGTGGACGTACTCCAGCGTGCTTTCACAGTCTTGATGTACTCGGCGAGACAAATCGATTGAGCATACCCACGAGTCAATTGGAGTTGATCTGCAAAATTTCGAAGAGGGTTAGCACTGGAGGAGGAGGAGGAGGCGAAGGCAGAGAAGGAGGAGAAGTAGAGCAGCCAGTCGAGAGCCAATAGTGGACGTACTCCAGCGTGCTTTCACTGTCTTGATGTACTCGGCGAGACGAATCGATTGAGCATACCCACGAGTCAATCGGACTTGATCTGCAAAAGGTCGAAGGGGTCAGCACTGAAGGAGGAGGAGGAGAAGGTGGAGAAGGAGAAGTAGAGCAGCCAGTCAAGAGTCAATCATAGACATACCCCATCGTGCTTTCACCGTCTTGATGCACTCGGCAAGACAAATCAAATGAGCGTATCCACGAGTGAATCGGAGTGGATCAGCAAAAGTTCGAAGGGGATCAGCACCGGAGGAGGATATAAAATTCTGTTCGGAAATAATGATGGTAAGTTGTGATGGTGTTGATTGTGATGGTGATTGTGATGATGGTGACAATGGTGAAAATACAGAGTAGAGCGAGTAAAATAAGGGTTCAGGGGTATGAATGGTTGTCAGGGCGATGGTAATGGTGATGGTGATGGTGATGGTGATGGTGATGGTAAGGGTGATGGTGAGCATCGGGAAAAAATCCCTGCGCCCGGATGCATTCGTCACGCCCGGGTGTGAGTCGTGCGCCTGGAGCGCCTGGAACGCCGGGAGGCAGGGTGATATGTAAGTCCGCGACGATACGATGTGACGCACTGCAAAAACACCTCTAGGCGCTATAGATTCACATGGTCGCATATCACTCTGCTGGATGCCTTCTGACGTTTAATATACTGTGTTTTTCGTCTGGTCGTTGCAATTGCATGGTGCTGGGTGCATGGTGGCAACACCGCTCTGTGCATTGTAATGATGATGCTACGCACTGCATATATCACCATACCGTCAGCGTATCACAAAGTAGTCTTGATTAAGTCTATTAAATCTATTTACACTTCTGAACATCGTTTATACCCTTTTCACCACTGTATTCAACTCATCCTCCAGCATATAATAAATGTCGTTCCAGGTCGCTAGGTCTATATGACTATTGACTATCCATCCTTTATTCTCCGACTTTGACGAAATGGGCTCCTCTGGAATTAAGTGAGCCGCACCCACAATATTTCCTGCACTAATAACTGCATATGCACCTCCAGAAGATAGTTTCACTACCCTGACAAGCTGCGATGCACTTTCCGGCATTCCACCGTTGGCAGGCTTTGTCACTTCAACATATGCTAGCCAAAGGTATTCTTGCCGCGCGGATGGACGACTCGCAGCTTGAATAGACGAAGCATACGGTACGGTACACGTCCCTGCTGTGCCTTGTGAGACAGCTCCTGCCCCTCCTTACGTTGCGAAGTCTGAACCCATACCCAGTCATTGCGGGCAGCCCCGGAATACCATCGTTTATCTCCAGTACATCTGAGCTTCTGAATAATGCGCTCGCCATGCATATTGCGTGATTCTACCTCCAATCCATGGTAAATTGCGGCAGCGCTGCTTAAGAGATCATCTGAATCGATGATGATCTTCTTGGAGTGTCAGAAACGAGAGGTGGCATCGTATAGTTCATTTCGGAGGACGTCGTCACGATTGTTTTCAAGAGGCCTTGAAAGTTTGTGACTTTCTCTTTTCCTTTGTGCGGCTGGGGAGATATGAACCTCAATAAACGACGTCTAGTGGTTGCTTCCGTCGTCACTTCCATCGTCGCCTGTGGAGCAGCTCGTTTACGATTCCATGCGTCGCGATTGGCCTTTCTGACAGCGAATGCATCACTCCGAAGGTAGTAGTTGATCATCTGAGAATAGTAATCACCGGTCTTATTCGAGGCATTAAACCCGTCCTTAATCTGCTTCCGGTGAGAGCTTTCTCTGATCTCTGTCGACCACTGTTTAAGCGATCCGTACCGTTGTATCTGCTCTCGGAAATTCTGCATGAGATGGATCTTGGGAAAGTTGAAATCGCAACCATCTTCAATGTATTCGGCCATTTCTGCATCGATAATATCTTCCCATGTGTCGTGAATGCGCTGTCGAAAGGCTGCCGTTTTCTTCTTGTTTTCCACCGAATTCAACTCGGCATCCCGCTTGGCACATAATTCCGTACGTCTCTCTTTGGCGTCTGCTGCAAGTCGTTTGCCAGCCCTGAATTGTTGAAACACATCCTTCGAATCGTGGAAGCGGACGTAGAGCATCATCCATAAGGTCCAGCGTTTCATCATCGTGAGAGTCATACTGGCAATAGAAATAGAACTCAATAAGAGAGCGAGAGCACTCAACTGCACGGTCAAAAACACTACGCTGAGAGGGGCTTGGGTCCCGCAGAGCATTGCGTACAACACCCACAAGGAATCGTGTCATTGCCTTGATTTCTCCTCCGTTCCAACGCGAAACCTCCTCATATGCACATCTTGGCTTTGTCATATCAAGGTATGCAGGCACCGAGAGCCAAATATCGTTGAACTTGTCAAGCCGCTTATGCTGCTTGAGAAATTCGTGAAGCCATGTCAGGAGTGCTTCAACATTCCAATTTGCATCGTATGGAGCAGATCAGGCTTAGGAAGATCGCTTGTGACGCAATCGAGATACCATAAGATGTTGAAGCCTGGATTCACATCATGGCGTTTGAGTTCGGCGATACTGAGAGGTGTATTTGAATCCGAGAGCATACGATACATATTATGATCCCGGAGGTTATGTCGCTCATGTCGGTGGGGTAGATTACCCATCTCCAATTGGGGCATTCGCACCAGTAGCATACACCATTCCTGATGTTGTGAAGGTCACGGTGCTCGGGGTAATCGGCCATCCATGCAGCCAGTGTCGAATAACAATGCCTGAAGTTGCCATCGGCACAGCGGGCATAGAAGGTGCGAGTCTCAAAATTAAGTAGGGGTTGCAACACATGCTGTAGCACGTTCTGAGAGACCATTCGATTATGCTCTCTCTGAGCATTTCTTCTTTTGAGCGGGACATCACGCATCTTGATGGCAATGGGCAAAAGAGCGACCCACAACACGCTGTGCATTGTGTGCTTCATCCGTGCGGCTGCTGATAGGTTGCTGATCGTCATATATATCGGCCATGCCTTCTTGTCGCCCGAGAAGTTCGTGAGGTGGGTGGCGTCAGACATGAATAGCATCGGCACCAGCGTGCCACCGGCGGGTATTGTTGTCTACATAATTGTGAGCATTGTTAAACGGCATAAGAAGGAAGCTTACCTGCTTATCCCACCACCAGTCTCCAGTATGCATCTCGTTGTAAACACGGTGCCCAGAATCATTGAAGCAACGTTTCGGAGTATAAGTAAGATGTTCCTCATATGCTGGCTGCCGGAGTAGCCATTTTGCACACTCTATAATATCACGGTGCCAAAACTCAATTGCATCTGGATGCTGCACACTCCATGCCATCTGCAACGTAGCTTTCTTCCAGGAGCCATGGCCGAGTCCATCCTCCATTGCGTCGATTTTCTGTCGGAGGTGGTAATTCGATTTCAGAGAATCGCGCACACTCTCTTTAAGGCCGCAGTTGCCCTTCAGTAAGTCGTCGATGACGCTTGCGGGAAGACCTTTTGATGTAATCAGCTCTGTAAAATTGTACTCCTCCTCACTGTCGAATGGATGGAAGGGGTTGTCAAAGTATTGCTCAGTGTTGTGCTCATCGTCGGTCGGAATGTATGCGACAGGGGCACCGGCATCGGGATATGAGAAGTTTTGCAATTGTGTTCAAGTCTAATTCGGATGGTTCTGGAGAAGGAGACGTGTGCAACTGAGGAAACGCGTCGGGATCGTCAACGTGGTTATGGTTAGCATGAAAACCACTCTGAGAATTATGAACGCATTGCTGGAAGTTTTTTCGAACGTGTTCATGTGGCTTGGAGTCTGTCTTTGCTTCAAGGCGTTGGGCGCGATATCGAGGATGATCGCTTTCAATGTGTTTGTAGAGCCACAGGTCAGACTTGTACGGTTTCAAGCATACAGAACACAAATGATTCGAAGTTCGTATGGGAGCCATGGTGCACGCGATGTAGAACATGCTGAGAGCTGAATACAGAATGTCTTGAGCGTTGCCATGCATGGGTCGTTGCCATGCAAGGGTAGTGGAATTAAGCGTAATGCCATGGAGGCTCTTCAAGGCGGAGATATCGTCCATAAAACATGTATTTCTAAGAGCTTCACCTCCATTTGGACCATTTGCCGTTCAAAGCGGGCTTGAAAGTGCGCTTGGGCTCTAAATGCACTTGGCTGCAAGTGCATTTGGGCCTGCTAGTGCACTTGACTGGGCGAACCTTGGGCGAAAACATGCGATATCACTCATTTTTTGTGCCAAAGA
>WHVE01001283.1:0-19945 GCA_015178995.1 Trichophaea hybrida
CTGATTTCATTCTCTTCGTGCTTCATTTGTTATATTATTCACCAATCATCACTCCACCACCGATCATCACTCCACCACTGATCGTCACTCAACACAACCGTGACTGTAGCTTCTCCCTCTCCAATGCCACGTACATACAAGGTTTACAATTTTGGCTTGCCAGGTTATTCGGTATGAAAGTCATCGATAGCCTTAAGTCCATCCATGTTGGCCACAGTTTCCCAGCTGCGCTCGTGATATCCTCTCCACTTCACCAGATATTGCAGTTGTCTTCGGAACAGCCTGGAATCATCCACCCGTTCGACTTGGTACTCCACTTCTCCATCAACTATCACCAGTGGTGGTGGTTCTTGCTTTTGATTCAGGAGAAGGTCCTGGACAGCCTTCTCCAACCTGGATATTGGTTGAACGTCGTGAATGCGTAGTTGACTTGATAGCTTTACTCTATAAGCCCATAGACTGACAACCTCTGTGATTTCGTATACTCCAATAGGTTTCCAATCCAGTTTTTACTGGGTCGGACTGCCGATAGGTTTCAGGCATCCATCCATACTTTGTCTCCAATCTGTAACTGCATTCCGACCCTTCGGGATTTTTTGGCCTGCTCGGACTGTATGGCCTGAGCTCTTTTCATTTCTGCTCTGAGTTCGCTCAAAGGTTGCTCCATCAGTTAGGCCATCTGCTGTGTGTTTACTTCACAAATATCGTTGGGATCCTTAATTGGGTGTTGGCCGAAGGTCATTGGCAGGTGGAAACCATAGTTGCCAATAAATGCGGAGCAATTAGTTGTCTCCAAGGTATGATCGGTAGCCGTGAATTCTGCCAATTGTAACCACCGGACCCAATCGTCCTTCTGATAATTAACAAAATTTCAGAGATACTGTTCCGTTACCGCGTTGACTGCTGCAGTTGGACTGTCGGTCTGTGGACGAAATGCAGTTGATAGCCTTAGTTCGATTCCCAATCTTTCGCAGACGTGTTTCCAGAATTCCGAGGCGAATTGTGGCCCTTGATCGGACACTATTGTTTTGGCCAGTCTGTGCAGTCTGAACACTTTCTTTACATACATTTCTCCCAACTTCTTTCAATCCACTTTGTTAGTGCAGAGTATCAGGTGTCACATCTTCATTAGTCGATTGACTACTACTTATACTGCGTTAAACCCTTCGCTTTGTGGTTGTCCGACTACCAAGTCCATGCTTCAATCCTTCCATGGTTGCTCCAGTATTTCCCACGGTTGTAGCAGACCATGAGTTTCTCTATGGTGTGCTTGACTCCTTTGACATGTGTGGCAGTTGTGTACATTGTGATCCACGTTGTTTTTCATGTGGTTCCAGGAATGGTTTTGGCTCAGCAGCTCGTGGGTTTTTGCTCGTCCTGGATGTCCCACGATTGGAGAATCCTGGCATTCCTGAATCCACTTGAGCTTGTCCTCGTCTGTTGGTAGGATTTGTATTTCAGAGATTTCCAAAGATTGATCAATATGCGTATATAGCCCTTCGCTACTGTTATATGGGCAATGCTGACATACGTTTTTTTTCCAGTTCCTGAACTTTTCGGAGTTAACCGAATCGCTATTCAGGTTGATAATATCTGCGAATGTGACAATTTCCCCATTGCATACCCTCTCGTCAAGGTTTACCGTCTTTAGGACGATTGGCTGGGTTTTTTCTGCCCCCCCCTTCGGAGAAATATCTCCTGGCATTCTTGTAAATGTATCCGGTTTTTGACCTTGCTTTCCTGGCCGGTAAACTATCTTGAATTTAAACCTCAACAGAAATGCGGACCATCTGGTCTGCCTTCGATTCAACAGTTTTAATGTCATGAAGTACTCCAGGTTCTTGTGGTCAGTAAGAATGTTAATCGGATTTGCTGAACCTTAGCATTCGGGTCTCTATTGTTCCAGGCTTTAGACTATCGTGCCTAATTCTTGGTTGTAGATTTCGTATTTTTTTTCGGTGGGCGAGTGTTTTTTGGGAAAAAAGGCCACCAAATGTAGCACTCCTTGGATGTGGTATTGAGAGAGGACTTCTGTGGATACATAACTTGAGGCGTCAGTTTTGGGAACTATCTCTTGTTCATAATCGAAACAGACTAGTACTGATGCGATTGTAAAAGCTTTCTTGAGCTCGGTGAATGTTCTTTTTGATCAGGTCCCCAGTGAACAAATAATGACTTTTTCGTAAGTTTTGTTAGCGGTTGTACCACCCTGCTATAGTTCTGTATGAATTGTCAATAGAAGTTGGCAAAGCCCAAAAAGGCTTGGACTTCTTTAAGTTTCTCCGGTGCCTCCCATTTTTCAATTACTTGGAATTTCTCCAGATCCATTCTGATTCCGTTCACTCCGACAATTAACCCTAGGTATTTGACTTCCTCTTTATGGAACTTGCATTTCTCTACTTTTAGGTAGAGACCAGCTTCCTTAAGTGGCGTCATGACTGCTCTGACGTGTTCCTCGGGTTCCCTCAGGTTATCGCTGTAAATTACGATGTCGTCCATGAACGCCGTACAGAAAATGTTCAAGAAAGGTCATAATGTGTCATTGATGAATTCTTGGAAGGATGCTGGTGCATTGATAAGTCCGAAGGGCATGACCAGTAATTCGAAAAGTCCATAGGTGGTTCTGAAAGCTGTTTTCCTTTCATCCTGTTTTGCGATTTTAATCATATTATACCCATTGCGGACGTCGAGCTTGGTGTAATATCAAGCTTTCGAGAGTCTTAGCAGGGTTTCTTGGATTAATGGTAGGGGGTACCAGTTTTTTATTGTTCCTTCATTTAGGCCTTGGTAATTGACACATAGTCTTAAGCCTTCTCCTGGTGTTGGAGCGGAAAGTACTTGGGCCCCGCAAGGTGATGAAGACGACCGGATAAATCCTTTGGACAAGTTCTTCTGTATCCATTCTTTTAAAAGTTGTAGCTCTTCTCAATATAAGCTGTACATAGGCCCAAATAGCGGTATAAAGCCTTTCTGTAATGTAATCTGGTGATCGTAGGATCGGTGTGGTGGTAGTGTTTCAGTGATTACCTTGCGGAACAGGGGTAGAAACTCGTGGTATTCCTTGGGGATGACTTCTTCAAGGGACTTTTCTTGTAGATTCTTTATTCCCAAGGCCTTGTTGATTTCGTACAGTATGATGGCATAAACCTTGAGTTTCTCCCTTCTGACTCTTCTTACGAAAGGTATTGCTGTTTTCTGCGCAGATGTCCAATTTCCATCTTTCCGGTTCTGCTGCTGTTGTTTCCATGTGATTGCCCCATACCCATACACTTGAATGATGTTGGCAATGCTGTTGACAGTAGCAGCTTTCGAAGCCAATTCTTTGCGTCTGGAGTTTAACCGTTACGTCTTGAAGTTGAAATCATGGCAATCCTAGTACGATCAGATAATGCCCCAACCATGTTACGAATGCTGGTAGTTGCTCCTGGTGTGATCGTATTCCTATATTTAACTTGGCCATGGTCGTAATGTTTCCTGATTCGATGGGCCTTCAATCAATAACCTCTACCTCTTTTGATTCTCGTAATTCCTTTTCTTTTAATTAATGATGACAAACAAAATCTTTGTCCACAAATACTATACCCATGGCTCCCCAGTCAATTAAAGCGTGTGTATCGATTAACCTGTCTCCGATTTTCAGCGAACATTTCACAACAAGATGCTTGCTTTCTATAAAAGACTCCTTGATTTCTGCGCTACTAATCGAGAACTGTGAAATTCCATAACTAGTCTTAACAATTAGAGACAAAGGAGATTTGTGCCCTGCACAATGAACATTCTTATTGCACTGGCCTAGACTTTTCCCAACTCCACCTTTTCTGAATCTGCGTCCATTTCATTTCCTGCTTCCTTAAAAGGTGTTACTTCCACCTGTCTTGATGCTGCTTTCAATTTTCTCAGGCACGATGCCACAAAGTGCCTGCTATCCCCACAGTACATACAAAGTCCTTCTTCCCTTCGTCACTTGCATTCTTCCAGAGTAATTCTCTTTCCTTTAACTGCTGAGAAATCCATCAAAGCGGGGCCATCATATCCTGCCACAGTTCCTGCAGGAGCTGATTCCGAGGTTGATGGGACAGGTGTGCTGTTGTTCGTAGTTTCATACTTCTTGTACCCTGCTGTCTATCTTCCTGATTTTTTTTCAGCAGCTCGAGCGCAGATCGGTGAATTTCTTTTTGAGCAGAGTTTGACAAATTCTGTAAGGTCCCCCAGGATGTCGCAATGTTGTAATGAATCTTTCAATTCTTTGGATAAGTCTTGTTTTAGCAAATTTCCTCGTACTGCATCATTCCAGTTGACATCCGGCACCCATCATTGAAATGCTGCATAATACTGAGAGAATTCTTGGTCTGTTTGTCGAAGCTTAAGGAGCTCTCGATTAGCGGTGGCTCGTATGTCTTCGTCTCCAAAACCTAGCTGTAACAGGTCCAATGATCTTTCCAATGATGGGAGGTCAAGATTACCCATCATTCTGCTGATGTATGGCTGAATCTGATTTAATGCTACACCTTCTAGTCAATTTGCTGCATATCGCATCTTGGACTGCTCATTGAAGAATTGTGTTGGTTCATCTGCAATTTTTATGGGTAACTGTATCATCCATCCTCTAAGTGCTCTCCTATTTGTTCCCGAGAATCGGAGAATTTCGCTGCCTTTATTTGTCCTGTTTCCCCAACCATGACCACCATTCTCCACGAGCGTGAGCACTCTTCTGACCTGATTCCGATATTTGTTTCTTTCTTCTCCACAGATCCTTAACTGTTCTTTGGTTTCCTCCAATTCCTGTCTGCGATTTTCCGTCCCTTCTGGTGCTCTGGTTGCTAATCGTTGTTCTAATTCAGTGACGTTGGTCTGTAAATCCTCGTGTGTACAGATATGTACTCTTGTCTGTAAGTCCTTGATTCTTTGTTGTGTTAATGCCAATTCTTTGTCTATGTTTGCCTTGTTTTGTTCGAGGTTTTTTCCTTCTTTTAACAACTCGGTGATTCATTCTTGGGCGGCTCCTATGTTTGCTGCTTGTATGGTGATTTGTTCATTCAATCGCTCTATTTGATTCGCAATTTCAGATACTGGTGCTCCTGCTATGCCTGCTAGATAGTCCGTTATTTCATTGGCTGCTGTCAGGGCATCTTGTTGATTCAGCTTCGTAAAATCCACCAATATCATTCGTGCCATTATATTTTGATCCACTCTTGCAATCTTGATATATTGAGTCCCTTCGCTCATACTGCTGCCTAACATGGCTACTTGCGTCTTTACAGGGTGATTGATGAAGGGAGTTATTGATATCGAAACCTAGTAAGCATTCTTCCTCTATATGCTGATTACAGTTGTGTTCCCACATGTTGTTTGGCCAGTAAATCCCGCAATTGTTGGAACAGGGAATATCGCAGCAACCACAGCCGTTTGGGTTCCTGCACATTAGCGCCTGGTTGGATACCAAGGCAAAAGAGTTTCGAAACCAAGGGTCCACAGTGTACAATGAATACAATCGCATTCTTCAATACAATCAAAAAAGATATCGAATTTCTCTATGCCGCAGTTGCAGGTAGGTATTTCAGCCCAATTCTGAATTGCTCCACAGCTGCAGTGAATAGTTGGATTTGGATAATTGTAGTGTAGGTCTCCTTCTTCTTTTGAATAGTAGCAAAAATGAATACAGTCACAGGTTCTTTTGTCCTTGCTCATGTATTTAGAAATGGCACTGGTTGCCAAAAATATCTGGATTCGTAGGTCTTCGAAAAGTTTACAAGCAAGATAAACAGATGTGTCTCCAGTGAGATTGGATGACCAATCTATTTCTGAAATTGCTTGCTGATTTAAAAACTTTCAAGACGCGTTGCAAATGCAATAACAATAATAGCAACCTAAACGGTGAGGATAATGGCACATAAAACAAGAATATAACTGGTAGAATCGATTTTAGACGCATTGCTCTGGAAAGAGTTCAGGGAACCGTACCGAGGGTTCAGGGCTCGAGGTTTAGGGTACGGTATCGAGGGTTCAGGGCTCAAGATTGTAGGGGTTATGAAAACTGGAAGCCGGGTGGTCAAGAAATCTATAAGTAGCCTGTAGCTACAAAACAAGGACTGTATGCAAGAGACTCAATCCAGAATCACCAAGTGTGAAACAAGTGAAAGCCAACGCTAATTGATTGTTTTATAGACAAGAGAACGAGTGAAGTGAAAAACTTGTCTTCTGCCAAACGCCTGGTTTATATTCAGTGACTTCCCGTTTTCTTTAATACATCTGAACTCCTGCTTCCTTTGTACACTGCTTTCGAGCAATTCTGCCGTTTCCTGTAAAACCCTGATTTGCAACCTGATTGCATTCTTGTCATGCTTTAGCCTCCATTCAAAACCTGATTTCATTTTCGTCATGCTTTAGCCTCTGTTCGAAATCTAATTTCATTCTCGTCATGCGTTAGCCTCCGTTTGAAACCTGATATCATTCTCGTTGTGCTGTATCTTTTATATTATTCACCAATCATCACTCCACCACCAATTGTCACTCAACACAACCATGATAATAATGAAAAATAAGGTTCTGCTGCAGGTAAAATCTGCCAAAACCTGGCGGGTTACAGTTCGGTTCCGGGTTTTAACTGTCTGTGATTGGACGGTTCAGTTCATTGGCAGTTGCAGAACTGAACCGGGGCCACAAGTCCAGTTCCAAACCAGACCGCAGCCGGGTAACCCAGACCCGTTTCTAACACTGATTAAAACACAGTACCATGGGTATTGCATGGTCTGTGATGGAAATGACAACTGCTTTGATGAGGGTAGCAGCATATGAACAAACAATATAACCAGGAGAATTGATTTTTTGACCTGTTCTTCTTTCAAGTTTTTAGGCCTCAGGTATTGAGGGTCCAGGGGTCGGAATTCTAGGGGTTATAAAAGCCAAAATACTGGAAGGCTAGAAATTTGAAAATAGTCTGTAGCTAAGAGAACAAAAACTGTACACATAAGACTCAATCCAGAATGACCGATTATAAACAGAGTGAAAGATGTAACTATTTTATAGTTTTGTAGACTAGAGAATAAGTAAAGAAACTTATCCTCCGCTGAACACCTGACTTATATTCTGCAATTTCATCCATAATCCACTCTTCCCATAATAAATCTGAACTCCTGCTATCTTCGTTCACCACCTTCGCACGATTTCCACTCCTTCAATATAACTTGATTTTATTCCTTCAAAACCTGATTTCGTTCATATTGTACTTAAGTCTCTGTTCAAAACCTGATTCCATTTTCATGGCACTTAACCTCCATACAAAACCTGATTTTATTCTGGTTGTGCATAATGCTTTGTATTACTCACTGATCATTACTCCACCATCGATTGATACTTAACACAACTGTAACAGCTTGCCCCACCAGATCAAGGTATGTGGTCAGACATTATTTCACTGGGGGTACTGCTATCGAGTGAGCAGGAGGCCCAACTTAGTCTGGCGGAAATGCCAGCAAATATTCCATACTCCAATACTGGGTCTTGGCAAGGGCTTCCAATCCCTTGTAAAGACAGCACATACTTTCGATTTGACAGCAATAAGGTCTCAGTATCTATTGAGTGGGCAAACATATGGTATACCATTATGAAGGAATGAGCTACAGCATTGCCAGCTCAGCTCTCTAGAGCGGCAAATACTGGCACTAATGCATGATACCATTGCAGGGACCTTCAGGTCAGCCATGCATCATGTTTTGGATCAAAGCTACTTTTATTATAGTATATTGTGGAACACACCAGTCATTGGGCCTCTACACAGCCTCCTGGTTTGGTTGGACAGATATTACTATTCTAGTAAAAGGGACTTTGCTATTCCTAGAGATGACAACAACAGGTCTAAGGTACCTGCACCCCGGTAGTTGGCTCTACATGAAGAATAGGTGTCTGGAACAAGATGATGGCCCCCAGCTCTTTTACGCTTTGGCATATCATCTGAGAGATGACTGCTACAATATTAAACATAAGATACAAGATTACCGATCACGTGGCAATCTTTTGGCTGGTTGCTGACAAAACGCTTGAGCAAAATACATGCCTGTTATCCACTATTCCACTCGATATCGAGATGAGATTACGAAGTTGAAGTTGTGGTCTGACACTCATATCGGCAATATCACTGTAACTTTGTATGTTGTACGGCCTATATACACTGCAGGTGCTGAAAAAAAGTATCGATTTTCAGCTATCATACAATTGTGGCACAATGAGCAGGTACAGAATAATCATTTCAATACCTGATGATGCTGTGGCATATATTGTATCAAAAGGAAATTCTTGTTTTGCTATCAAGATCGGTACAGGCAATATTCGATATCATTACAGTCGATATGGACTGAATTCTGGTATTGTCGCATAAGTTCCCATGTAGATAACGATTGTAAAGATGCACAAGCATCATACTTGTAAGGAAATGTTCCATCAAGCTTTACTAATATACCTTTGAATGGAAATGGTCATTTGGCCACTCTTGTATAAAAGACCACCTCTACCTCCAGTAGAAGAAAGGGCAAGCTCTAGCCGCAGGATCCCCAGTCAGAATGAACACAGCAGACAACAAACCTGAAATATCATCATGTTTTTGGCCTTAAAAATATTACTATCTTACTATTTTTATCTATGACCCATTCCAACGACTATGTGAAAGTCCTTTACACCACAATCATTTACCATTATTGTCGCCCTCCTAGCAGCTATGGTCACATTGTTTGTTTCCTAACACAGTACAACATTGTTGAGAAATTTTGTCACTATATGGTGACTGAACAACTCCCCCCGGAGGCTATCCTTAATGAGTTGAACAAGGATTACCTACAAGAGTCTTACAACTATTAAAGGGTAGGCGGTCATATCTAGGAAACCCCCCCTAGATACCCCCATAACAGTTTAAGTTCTTTTTTTTCTTTTGTTCAGCGGAAATGGGGGGAAGGAGATCAGAAAGTATGATTTGGAAGTGGCTCTTTGGTAGTGGAAGGACTTAGGATTAGATTTATGCCATGGCCACAAGCGGCCGAATGCAATATGATTACAATCAAACAAACCAAAGGCTCCAATCTCATCTCACACCAGATGTTACCCGCTCTTTGTGAACCCTTCGCTGGGTTCTTAACGCCGAGGTACGAGGCGGCTTAAAATCACGTGAAAGAGTTTGGTGCGAGACAAAAAAGGGTGAAAATAGAGTAGATACCATAGCAATTCTGTAGGAACCTCCATTCAAAAGAATACAGACTTAAGTCTGCTAGGCCAGCTGATTGTTAATTATGGGATAGTCATCCCAAATTAATGCCAGTGCTTCTGACCATATACTAGTAGAGGACAATCAACCCATGTTGACCACTTGAACACCAAGCCCGCGGCCCCTAATCCAGCTACCTACGAAAACGAGATACTCATCCGCCGCCACTAGTGAATGGATAGAAATTACAGAGGCGCCACATCATCCTGAGTACGCTCGAGCTGTTGTAACTCATCGTAGGCCTAGGATGCTACCGTCGACCCTTAGCCCAGCAAGCAACCATGCTAACATGAGATTCTATCACAGCCCAGGGTTTATTATTACTATTCTATATCGTCTTCCTCGCCTTCTTGGGCTGGGTTGTAGGACGCTGGTATCAACAACCGACAAATTCCCCATGAGTGTGTTGCAGGGCCGTCGGGAAAACAGAGGTCGTAGGGTCGTCACTACCGGAATAGAGGGGGTAGGGGTCGGGGTTTTTGAGCTGTGACCCATGCGGTTCGGGGTGATTGGTTGTATTTGTCTCTTGAGCGTCGTTTGTGCATGTGGGAATGGATACAGTTATGATGCATGTGTTAAAGTGCGTTCTTGGCTTATAGAGTGTACTGAGATTTGTGCTTGTACTTGTGGAAGTTTTTCGAATTTGATTACGGTGAACTAATGAGGGGGACCGCATTTAGTGAGATTTGAACGCAATCAACCTCGAAAGAACAGTGGCCAGCTCCCTTCCAGAGTGCACATAAGTCATCTGTCATTGGATTCTACGTGGCTTAATAGCATCATTGAGGCTGGTACTTTAATTTAGAAGCGTGAGCAGATCTATAAAAACTCGAGCGAGTGAGCATCCATGAGGCGATTTGGGTTTTTGACACTTCATCAATGGAATATACTTTCTCTGTGCACTTTAAATTCGCCTGAATACCGTTTCAAACCAGCGTATATCTCTTACAATCTGTACATGAAGGTTCTTGAGAGTAGCTACTCAGGTTGCATATGCAGTTCATAGAAAGAAATCGGAAGCACTGACCGAAATCTCACGAGGTTTCGTTTAGTTTTCAAATATTGAAATATGTCTATGAAAGTGATCTCGTGGCCCAGACTTTGACGCTCGTTGCCCTCTTAGTCGTTGCGGCAAGTAAGGGTCTGGTTTATGAGATCACTATGAAAGAATAACTAGGATTATATCCAACTCTTATGCAGTGTCGTAGCCATAGGCTACCCATGGCCAATCATATTCAGGGCCGGGTGATTCGTTTTCCGCCGACCCAATCCGCTCGCCGGTCTGGCGACACCAACCCATAGTTTCCAGCCCCTTTCCCAACTCCTTCTACCCAACACATCTCCTCCCAACAATGCCAAACCCCATCCACCAGCAAGTCCTTCAAGCTACGCAAACCGTGGTCACATCAGTGGCCGTCGCAACACCCGCAAACAATGCCCTGGTCGTCGTCAACGCACACGTCGACCCGGTCATTGCAAAAGTCCACGAAGTAGCTCTTCAGGTATGGGAAGGCGGACCGGGCTTCGGCTTCAACGGCACGGGACTCAAGGAAATCTTTAAAACTGCTCTCGAGTATATCACCCCGACACTGGAGTACATTGAGAAGCATCCGTGGGTCTTGATCCCACTTCTTATCCCCGCGTTGGATGCTTGGTTGCTTTTCATTGGGTTCAGAGCTGGCGGGATTTTAGCTGGTAACTGTCCCCCCCTCTCCCCCGCCTCCATATATTTACCGTTCGACTCTCCGACAGGTTCCATCGCCGCCCGTCTTCAGTCCCGTATCGGAAATGTCTCAAAGGGGAGTCTATTCGCCTTCCTGCAGAGCAACGGCGCCGGCGGTTTCGCAAGGACAGCGATACGGATCGCGGGGGTATCGTTGGTGCTTGCGGTGGCTCTTGCAGCGGTGGGCTTGCTTTTGGCTCAGCACGGTATTGGGGAAGAGCAGGTGGTTCAGGCGTTAGAGAAGGAGTGGAATAAACGTACCGCGCGTCCTTCGACTCCGCCTACGATTGGGGGGCCGACGGGTGGCGCCGGATTGGGTTTTGAGAGGGTTGCGTTGGGGTGGTGGGGAGTTTGGATGGTGGTTTGGATGTGGGCTGCTGGGATTTATTAGACTGAGGGGGATGGGATATACTGTGGCGAGTAGGATGGTTCGTACATCACACATCACGCATGTCCTGTCTAAAATGCTTTTATTGCAATTTCAGCCCACTGTTGAACATTCAGTATTGAATAAAATTGTCACACTTTATATCTCGTACAAACCATCCTGCTCCCTATAGTATATGGTGGCGGAAGAATGGGGGAAATTTAAATGAAGTGTTTTTAATTCTAATGCGTATTTAGCCACCAGCACCCAGCTGCACGAAAATATTTTTATGGGATTAATTACAGAAAGGCCGAGCAACAAAGTCGTTTTGCAATGGGTTGACTCTGAAAAGGGCAAACCGCTCTCGCGCACAATGTTGCATGCGCACAATGTTGCATGCATGCAATGGCCGATTCTTACTAGCGCTCTGGGTATTCGATTCGATTCGTTGACGAGCCGCACGGTTGGAATGTCAATGAACAACTCGGTCACCAATACCTGAATTCAGGAACCGCATTCGATCCCTTCTAACCGGACCGGCCGCCCAGAATTGCCAATGACCGGCAGAAACAATAGCACTAGTACAATTCCGGCACTGTTTCGGAATGTGTGTCGGAAGTCCTCACAACCAACCAAAACAACGTCCAAGATTCTTGTTGGTGGAGATAAGCTATAAGCCCCCATAAATTGTGAGGCTCTGCGGCCCGATCGGCATACTATTGTAGATCTATCAACGTTGGTTATGTTCAGCGATGTCTTGCTAGATGGCGCGCAACATTTCGGTTCCAGATAATCATCTAGGGATTACTAGGGTTTAGGCGAGGATCTAATACCTTCGGTAGGGAAACTTAGAGAGACACAGCTCAGCTTGCCGTGCAGGGCGCCGACTGGGTTAATGAAGTAGAGTACCATGGCCAGATATTGGATGAATATATGGTTCAGAGAACTAGGAAATTAGCTAATTAGCCGTTCCCCAAGATCACAAGGATCAGGTGTGTATGTATACACGCTCATCAAATATATATAGGAAGCTCGGTGAATCGAAATATGTAACAAAATCCACAACTATGTGATCTTGAATCCTACCACTAGCGCTGCCCCTCCAGAGCTCCCTCTCCTATGTGCCAATCACACCTCTAGTTCTTCCTTCCTCGGTTTCCGTCCGTAAGCGACATAACTACACATCATCAGCTTATGGTACACATATTGTCGGAATATTCGCACTCACTGAAAGTAATACATATGCGAATTCTTACTCAAAGTTGACTGATACGCATCATGACAGAGCTTATCAGCCTCTTCGCTATCCATCCCCAGAATCCTCGTGAACGCCGCATATCCATACGCATGAAACGCTGTTTGGCTCTGCAGCAAATTCATGAGCCCAATTCTCTTTAGCCTTTTTTCTTTTGCCCATGGCCCCCATGGCTCTTTAATTGCGACTGCGTCGATATCCACAAATCCGGCTTTTTCCAGCCGATCCTTTTGGAGCCCGGCTTGCATGGGTAGCCGGTTGATCTTGTTCATGGCCACGTTGAGAAGATCGAAGTAGTGTTTGCATACGTCGCTTAATGTTCCGTCGTCGCTGTATACCATTGCTATAGGTAATTAACTACGTCAACAAAGCAGAAATGTAACATCCGAGCACCCCGGGCTAGTGGTGACTCGGCGGGGAACACTCACCACCTGAGTCTGCAATCTCAATGAATGCGCCTGGTTGCATGCATCTTGGGAGATGTCGGCATCAGCTAAGAACATCTCTGCAATCCCACGTGTTGCGCGCGGGGAAGCCGGCGGATTGCATTATTGGTTCATACCTATAGGCTTCAGAGAGTGCCTTCGGCCAGTCCTGAATGCCTTGTCCAACGTTGCGAAAGTGAATGAAGTCGAAGGATCCCTGTCGTTGTAAATCAGCTGCGCATACATGACAGGGTTAGGTGGAGGCTCGTATACTGGTTTATATGTCCATTCCCGATCTGCATCATCCAGTTCGAAGCGACTATGTACAGATACGTCAGCTGTTGAATTACAATGGGATTGGCTGGAATGAGGATATACCAGTTCGGAGGTAGCCTGAAAACATGATTCAGTCAATGTTCAGGAATGCTACAGGTGTATATCAAAGATACTCACCACGCCGGTTGGATCGGGCTATATATAGCAGCAATTAGCGAGTCTCTCTGGCAGACAGATCGTAAATAATCGACATACGTAAGATCAATCCCAATCACCTCCGCCTGTGGATATTCATCCGCCATATCAATAGCCCAGATCCCCGTCCCAGTTCCTACATCTAAAATACGATGTGGGTCCTTCAGTGGCGCTCTATGGAGTTTTCCATCGAGTGTGAGGCGGAAGATCTCATGAGTTATGTCGAGCCTAAGCCGCAGTTATTTACCGACATCATGCACCCCCACTCTGGGTAGTGGCGTTGCATCCACGTATGCAATCTGACAACATACCGATCTTTCTCAAGTTCGTCGGCTGGGATAATAGATTTGTTGGCTCCATAGTATGTATGATAACGGCGGCCTGCATTTTGGAATATGGACGTGAGCATTAGCTAATTAGTGAGGACGGACTTGGAGGAGGAAGCATACCGTTCTCGAAAATGTATTCGTGGATTGAGGAACTCAAGCTCTCGGTACTAGTTTCGTATCTTTGTCTCTCATCAATTCACCGTTCTGCTCCTGTTCAAATAGAAGAAATACCCAGATGATGCGTAGTCCGAGTCGGAATTGTCGTTCTCCAAGGTGTAAGTTAGGAAAACAAAATGTAACCTAAGTGGAATAGCGGGGGTAAACAAACCATCGCCGGATCAATCTCGATATCGCTGCCGTAATGGGCAGCAGGATCTTTAGAAGTCGACGTCGACGTCACTTCAGCGGGAAAAGCTGCAGGTGGGGAAGTCATGATTAGTTGTTGCACAAAATTGATTCAAGCATTCCGAAAGACTGAATACCGATACCTTTATACGCCTGTCCAAACTTCCCCCCGGTAGATGCGCAGCCTCGAATATTTACGCGGAATGTGCCGGGTTCCCACACTTCTCTATCCCTGTCCAATCATAACAGACGGCTTTATATCCGGCAGGAAATTGCACATGCGCCTAAAATGTTGTCATTGACGCATGGAGGCCATGCGATCGATCGATATCGCGATTATAAGATGGAAAAAACGCAGGAAGCGCTTTCAACTAGTCAGTAGACGCTCTGAGATTAGGCTTAGACATCGCTTTTAATAATGTGATCTATTCCAAATCTGATGTTCCGTACTGCCCCTAGCACGAATGAGCGAAAAGTTTGAGAACGGAACTGCGTATAATGTGAAAGTGCCGCGTGAGGAGCTCGAGCTTGAAACATTGGGTTAGCTGGCTAGGAAAAACCAATAAAAGCCTGCAATAGCAAGAACCTAATTCTGTCGCTGAAGCTTTGAAGTCTCTGGTTAGACCCGGATATCTGGATAACCATACTCTAAAGCCGTGCATACGTATACTTACAAGAAATTTGTGGAGAATATATCTGGTCAATGTTCGCATTCCGGCCGAAACACGCGACTGAGAAATCAGTAATCACGATTTATATATTTCTTCCAGCCCAAAACAAAAATATATACCAAGTATGCGAGGAAACCTGAGCGCCTACACATAAACATGCTTTACATATGCCAATATACTCGGTGTAAGGAAAAGGTTTTGAGATGTAGAGTCCAAATGAAGCAAAAAGCTACAGTCCCTAGACAAAAGTATTTGTGATTGGCAATTTTACACCTAAAATACCTGACTTTGTAGCACAACCACTCTACCACCACCACAAATGGTTAATGGAGAATTTAATAGACAAAACTTAATATATGGAACTATTATCCTGGAAAGTCTTGAATTTTTTTGAGTTGTACTGAGGCCATAATTTAGGATCAAAAATTCAAATGCCAAGAATGCACCAAATTTGTATGTAAAACTGCCCTTTTTGGCCAAAAATAAGGCTCTTCAGCTAATAATTGAAGATTTCTCAACAACATCACAAGGTATGGACTTCAAATTTTTTATGACAATAATTAAAGTATACCTGAAGGTCTTCAGACCATCAGATGATGAAAAATAATTTCTTTAGTCAAGTGGTACCTGCTGCTGTATTGTTGCTGGAGCTAGACTGGGGGGCCTTGCATGTAGCATACCATATCTGAATAACAACTGGGAATGATTTCTGAGGAGTGATAGACTCAATCTGCTGCACTTTATTGGGTGTTGATAGCTTTTATTTTCAAGGTCCAAGAAAACATGGGTATCGCCAAGCCAATCACAAATACTTTTGTCTACAGACTATAAGTATACTTTTGCTACCAAAGGATACTTGTGAGAAAAGCAAACAATATATCAGTTGGCCAAATTCAGTCTGCTTACAGCTCACAGTTGAGATAAACTTTTGGCTACTCATCAGCATACTAGATTTGTAGACTGACTTTGCTCAATATATTCCTGACTTTGACATTGTATATTGAAATGACATACTATCCCTTACACGCTCGGTTTTTGCAAATTGGCTACCATGGTCTAGTGGCAACTGAGAGTGATATTGATTGGCCAAGTGAGATGTTAGACAGTTAGCTGTGGCGAAGCAGATTGTGTTTCATTGGCCACTTCAGCTGGTCTACAAATAGAATTGCCTGAATAGACTATGATTTTTGTACTGAAAATTCTCTCTCGACTGCCTAAATCTAAAAGACATGTAATAAGAACTTAAATTCAAGCTGTTCTGGGCAAAAACGTAACCCAAACCACATGATGACGAACATAACAAACCGCTCCAACACTCCTTCAGGGCATTTGTGACACCTGGAGCGTCGCCCCAGGTTCACCGGTCAAAGTAGTAGCCATACTCGGTTTGGGACTTGCTTCAATTGCGGTGGTTTAGGAGCTTCGCTCAGGATATGGAAATAACTAAAAGATTCACAACGAAAAGAATGGCTTTCCAAATGAGTATATTGTTAAGGCTTGTTCTCCTCGCTGAGAAAATTGTTAGGGGGATACTTCGGATAGATGTATGTGGCTTTATCGGTACTGCTGAACCACCTTTTGATAAAGGCGTATTTTGATGATGGTGACAAAACCACAGATGTGAAATTCAAGTGTAACGCGTTTTCGACGCTGCAGTGTATGTAGAAATACGGGCATCTATCGAAGTACGGCCCTGCTTAAAAGTCGTAGGTGTCTTGGAGGTAGTCTTCGGATGACTTGTCAAAGGTTACTTGAGAGGGGAGTTCACCGGTGTGGAAATAGTGTAGATAGTCTTCAACTATATCGTGACGAATAAGATATCGTGCTATGAGGGCGTAGTGGGCGGCAGTGTTTGCTTGACTGTGGAGGATGCGTGCAAACAGGACATATTGATCTGTCATGATAGACATACAAATATAATATTCTTAAGGTAATTAACTTAATAATATTTCCGGTGGTTTTTCCGCTGTTGTGTTCTGACTGTGGTTGTTCTGCTAGTGGTTGATCGTTGTGTTTAAACTGGAGGGTTTAAGGTGGTCTTTTATAGGTGAGTATTTCCGCGTCAAACATCCTGCTAAGGGGTGACGGTACTTCTCTGTAAGCTATGATGTGTGTGTATAGTACTATCTCAATAACACTCAGTCCACGCAAGTGGGTGTTCACATAACATCCGATCGTTGGTACAGAGCCGATCTCGGTAGTTAGTTGTGGAGAGTTCCGTTTGACAACGTGTGGTTGCGTAAGCCCCCACCAGGAGTCCCAAAGGTTATCCTGCATTCAGAGTGACATTGCTGACGCACATATTGGACAATTACTTCGTATTAGTTATCTTTCTTCATATCGAGTGGAATAGTGATCAATGATTTAATGAGCTGCCAACCCATACATTGCCACGTACCTAGTGTCATCGCGTCTTATCCGTGTAACTCGAAGGGGGTGTGCTCACTCAGTTATCGCGTGACAAACGCAACAGAGCTGGGGTTCGACAGTCTAGGTCCAAGCACTTATCTTTTAGGTAGAATCAACTACCGGGGCGCAGTTAGCTTATCTCCTTTGTTTACTGACTCTAGAGATAGCAAAGTCCCGCATACTAAGATAATGTTAGGGGGATACTGCAGCTAGATGTAACTTATCGATATTGTTGTACCGACTTATGGTAAAGGCGTATTTTGATTTTAACGATCCAACTAAAAATATGGAACTCGATTGTTACGCGTTTACGTCGTTGTATGGTATGTATAAACACGGGCATCTATTGCAGTATGGCCCTTTTAAAAGTCGTAGCTGTCTTGGAGGTAATCCTCCGATGACTCGTCAAAAGCGACTTGGGAAGGAAGTTCACCGGTGTGGAAATAATGGTAGTATTCTTCCCAAAGGTTGTTACGAACAAGATATCGTGCTAGGTGTTCGTATTTGGCTCGAGTGTTTGCTTGAGCGTGCAAGATGCGAGCGTAGAGAATCTTTTGGTCGTCTGTAATAGACATAAAATGTATTGGTGAATATTCTTAAGGTAATTAACTTAATAATATTTCAGGTGGTTTTTCCGCTGTTGTGTTCTGACTGTGGTTTGTTCGACTGTTGCTTGAATCGTTGTGTTTTAAACTTGTGGGTTTAAGGTGGTCTTTTATAGGTGAGTATTTCCGCGTCAAACCATCCTGCTAAGGGGTGACGGTACTTCTCTGTAATCTATGATGTGTGTGTATAGTACTATCTCAATAACACTTAGTCCACCGTGGTGGGTGTTCACATAACATCCGATCGTTGCTTCAGAGCCGATCTCGGTAGTTAACTGTGGAGAGTTCCGTTTGACAACGTGTGGTTGCGTAAGCCCCCACCAGGAGTTCCCAAAGGTTATCCTGCATGTTATGACGTTGCTGACATACATATCGGACCATTACTTCGTATTAGTTATCTTTCTTCGTATTGAGTGGAATAGTGATCAATGATTTAATGAGCTGCCAACCCATACATTGCCACGTACCTAGTGTCATCGGGTCTTATCCGTGTTCCCCGAAGGGGGTGCCCTCTATCAGTTATCGTGTTGTAAACACGGCAGAGCTGGGGTTCGACAGTCTAGATCCAAGCACTTATCTTTTAGGTAGAGTCAACTACCGGGGCGCAGTTAGCTTATCTCCTTTGCTTATTCTAGCTCTAGAGATAGCAAAGTCCCGCATACTAAGATAATATCGCTTGTCCAACCAAATCCATGAAGCTAAGCACGGGTATGGTTTGTCCCAGTATTAGCATGATAATAAAGATAACACTGGTCTGATCCGTAACGCACAGCTGATCCGAAGACCCCTGCTCGGCAGTTACATTGCTTTGGCAGTATGGTTGGTGTGTCCCATGCCTTAGCCAGTACTATGGGTTGTTACCCCCAAGATTACTGTCTGATCGAGTGTGCGTACTGTCTCCACACTGGGTAGCTATTCCCTATGCTGAGACGTAGTATTGTAGCATAGACTATTATGGGGATTTCACCCGGCTATGTTGAGCCGTCTGCTAACTCATCAGTAGACATCCTCAGGGGTGTAATCTTAACCGCTGATTCATCTTTGAATAGCGGCAAGCCTGGGAGACTAAGCCTGATGTACTTCATACGCATGCTAAGGGGAAACCCCTAACAGATAATATCGCTCGTCCAACCATTTCCAGGAGGCTAGGCCCGGGTATGGTTTGTCCCATTTAGCAAGATGCTGAAGATAACACTGGTCTGATCTGTAACGCACAGCTGACCCGAGGGTCCCTGCTTAGGCAGTTACTTTGCTTTGGCAGTATGGTTGGTATGTCCCATGCCTTAGCCAGCACTATAGGTTTTTACTCCCATAGTTACTGTCTGATCGAGTGTGCGTACTGTCTCCACACTGGGCAGCTAACCCAGTTGCTAAGACATAGTATTGTAGCATGGACTATTGTGGGGTTTTCACCCGGCTATGTTGAGCCGTCCGCTAACTCATCAGTTAGACATCCTCAGGGGTGTTTCCTTATCCGCTGATCTTTGTCAGTGGTAAGCCTGGGAGACGAAACCTGACGTACTTCATACGTATGCTAAGGGGAAACCCCTTACAAAATTGATCGATGATCTGATACCTTTCTACCCTGGAAGAAACTGAAGGTCTTTATACCTTCGTCTTCACTCTTAACTGCTAATTACACTCTTTACTCTAGAACTCCCATACCTCAACTACGTTCGAACCAGTGCAACTATTTTAGCAACTACTGCCAGTCATTCGAGCCAATGCCCTTAACTTCACAACTACTGCAGAACTCTATTTCCCGGGCCCACCGTATCTTTACCATTAATAGATTATACTCGGACCGCTGGTATCCTTTATGGCATTAACTCCACGGTTCCTGCCTTCCAGACCAGTGGTATCCTTTCGATCTAATTGACATCCAGATGAATAGGCTGCGTTCGATAGAGTAGCTTCGTTGTATGGCGCGGCGCATGCTTTTAGCTTTCATTGGGTAGAGAGTAGCTGTCTCTAGCTTTCGTTGCATAGAGATTAGCTTTCTCTAGCTTCGTTGTTCAGAGCGGTGCGTTCTCTAGCTTTTGTTGCGTAGGGAGTTTCGGAGCAATGTATACTCTAGCTTTTGTTGCATAGAGAG